>CAUYLG010062334.1:0-26726 GCA_963573385.1 Cacajao melanocephalus
TTCTCCTGCCTCAGCCTCCTGAGTAGCTGGGATTACAGGCACACACCACCATGCCTGGCTAATTTTATATTTTTAGTAGAGACGGGGTTTCACCATGTTGGACAGGCTGGTTTCGAACTACTGACCTCAAGTGATCCACCCTCCTCGGACTCCCAAAGTGCTGGGATTACAGGTGTGAGCCACCGCGCCCGGCCTAATTCACATATGCTTTTCTGAACCATTTGAGAATAATTTGCAGTCATCATACTCCTTTTCCCTAAAAACTTCAGCAATATTTTCTAAGAATGAGGACATTCCCTTAAAAATAACACCCAGTACAGTTCTGAAAATGAGGAAAGTTAGCAAAGATGCATGAGTTCTAATTCAAGTATGTGTTGTCATTTTCAAAGAAGTAGAAAGTACCAGGCAAGGGTGGCAGTCTGGGATTAGATGCATGCATCTATAGGGTCACCTCTCTCTCTCTCCTTCCCTTCTCTCTGCCCTTGTTCAAGGGTTTCCTCTAAAACTAAAGCTGTGGTTGCCAAGGCAGAGCCAAGCTGGTTGTGTCTGGCGTTCCCTCGTGACCCCACTTGCACCAGTAACTTCTCTGCACCATTCCCGTGTGTCGCCTATGCACAGTCCTCTATTGGGAGGCTGGAAGGCTCCTGAGCAGGTTAGCTTTGTTTCACAAGGTCCCAGGGAAAGAAGGAGGCCCAGTCCACCGTAAGTGAAGGTTGGGGAGAAAGGTGAGGGACAGGAAGTGCGAAGATGACTCCTGGGGCCCATAATCATGCATGAGTAGTTCAGAGCTTCCCAGAAGGGAAGAAGACAAGCTGTAGGGGCAGTAAGATTTGCACACCTTGGTCCTGGGACCATCCTGCTTAGCTGAGTAGAATACCAAACAAGGGTGTCTCAGAGCTGCACTTCACCTCAGCCAGGCAATCGACAGGAGAAGCAGCGAGCGAGACCGACAGAATGTCACTGGCAAAATGAACTGTCACCTCCCATTTTTCAGAGGCACAGCGGGATGAATTGCAGCCTTGAACCGTGCGGCCCGCTGTTGATTGAGTTCCGCTGTCTTAGAACCCCGTCGAACAAGGCAAGTTCATTTCAGACTGACGTACCACCGCTTATCAATTTAGGAGCCAGTAAAATTAACCGCTTCAGAGCTGATTTTCTCCCTCCCCCTGCTTGGATTCCACATCCAGAAAGGTCACCAAATAAATCTCTCTGGGTCCTGCTAGCATAGTATGCAGCTAGGAGATGGGGTTTCAGAAGAGGAAGCCGAGCCAAACAGCCCAGGCCCAAAAGGTCGCTGAAGCCCCCTTATAGCCACAGATGGTAGCAGTGGTATGTGACAAGTCAGGCCTTTGCTAACTCTGCTCTGCCCACATCAGCAGCATCTGCTCCCAAGAGATACTGTGGTTGGGTAGGATTGGGTGGCTGAGAGTGGAGGTGCTACAGAAGGCCCTCCAGTCTTTCTGCAGAGGTCTCTGTATATTCTTCAGCTTTGCATCCATAGGGCCTTGCACATAGTAGGCACCAGCTAAATGTCTATTAAACCGAGTAAGACTTGATGTATGCATTGCCATCAATTCATTTGAAAAGTTTAAAACAAGTTAGCAGGGACAGGGCCCTGGTGGAGAGAAAAAAAGGAAATGTTTATCCAGGGATATCTTTACTGTCACCGGACATTCATGTGGCCCAGTCCATGTTAAAAATCCTCTGGCAAGTTGAAATGTAGCTCTTTAGAGCAGAGCAGGAAGCTCACCAGAACAGAGTTCCTTGTCGCCAGGAAAAAAAAAAAAAACTGTCTCATGTCACATTCTCCCCTTACACATATGTAGCTTTTCTGCCCATAAAGGCCTGTCCAGCGGGTCTAGTTCACATATCTCAGGGCTTCTCCTCTCCTCTGCATCTGGGACACAAATAGTTTTCTTAACACCATTTTGAACCTCTTGTCACCATGGCAGTCTATTACAGTGTTCATTTCTAGAGATACAACCCAACTGTTCTCAGGATAATTTAAAGGTGTGTACTCTTAGACACGCTCTACCCCTATCTATCTAAAAGCATCCACTTTTCACCAAAGGTGCCCCATCTCAGAGGGACAGGGGACATCTGGTTTGGGAGACTGTACAGGAAATAAAGACCTGTGGGCTGGGCATAGTGGCTCACACCTGTAATCCCAGCACTTTGGGAAGCTGAAGCAAGCAGATTGCTCGAGCCCAGGAGTTTGTGATCAGCCTGGGCAACACAGCAAATCCGACCTCTACAAAAACTACAAAGATTAGCCAGGCATGGTGGTGGGTGCCTGTCATCCCAGCTACTCAGGAGGCTGAGGTGGGAGGATCGATTGAGCCTGGGAAGTCAAGGTTGCACAGTGAGCTGAAATTGTATCACTGCATTCTAGCCTAGGTAATGGAGTGAGACCATGTCTCAAAAAAATAAATACATAAAAAGACTAGTGAAGATGGAGACAGCTTCCAACAGAAAAGCTGGTGCTCTCTTCAGTAAGGCATCAGGGTGAGGGCCAGATGATGCTTTTGCTTCAGCTAATAGCTACCAACAGACCAAACTGGTGGGCTCTTATGCCTAAAGAAAATGTATTCATGGCCAGACGCAGTGGCTCACGCCTGTAATGCCAGCACTTTAGGAGGCCGAGGCAGGCGGATCACCTGAGGTCAGGAGTTTGAGACCAGCCTGGCCAACATGGTGAAACCCTGTCTCTACTAAAAATACAAAAATTATTCCAGTGTGGTGGCATATGCCTGTAATCTCAGCTACTCAGGAGGTTGAGGCAGGACAATCACTTGAACCCGGGAGGCAGAGGTTGCAGTGAGCCGAAATCGCGCCACTGCACTCCAGCCTGGGCGACAGAGCTAGACTCCGTCTCAAAAAAAAAAAGAAAGAAAATGTATTCACATTCCTGTTCTTCTCCTAAATGTTTATTTCTGTGTTTTAGCCTTATACCTAGAGTGAGAAGGCTTTCAAATCTGCCTATATACTCCCTAGCTCTAAGACTGAGCAAATAACTAACTTATCTAAGCCTCATTTTCTCCATCCATAAACCCACACAGATGTTTAAAAGTTCAAATAACTTTCTGTGTGTAAAAACCTTAATAGACTACAAAGTTATGTACAGATGCTAGAAGTTATTCATTGTAGTCTCAGCAACAACAACAAAAAAATAGGAGAATGAATGTTTCTCAAAATTTGACCCAGCAATTTCACTTCTAGGAATCTGTGCCACAAAAATGCTCACAGATGTGCAAAAGGATGTATGTGTGAGGAATTTCACTGCAACTTATTGAAATTCAGAGATAACCTAAATGTTATCAATGAGGAATTGAGTAAATAAATTATAAAATTATGATACATGTATGCTATGCAACACCGTAATAGTTAAAAAGAATAAGAAAATAAATTTATAACTTTATGGTTATTATAAGAGTTATAAGGGCATGAAAGTCAACTTACAAAAACTAACAGATGTGGTTATTATATCATTAAATCCTTGGGTGTTCACTAGATACTTGAGTCAACAGTGACCATAGAAAAACACATCAAGCTAAACCTTAGGGAAATATCCAAAACTTTAAACAAAAAGGGATACATCTAACAGCTGCATTTCCATTTACTATATATCACAGACATCTCGTCATGTCAGTTCTTCTTAATTTTTATTATTAAAAAAATTACAAAGAACCAGGCACAGTGGCTCATACCTGTAATCCCAGCACTTTGAGAGGCAAGAGGACTGCTTAAGCTCCAGAGTTCAAGACCAACCTGGGCAACATAATGAGACCTCGTCTACAAAAAATAGAAAACACTAGCCAGGCATGGCGGCACGTGCTTGTAGTCCCAGCTACTTGGGAGGTTGAGGTAGAAGGATCACTTGAGCCTGGGAAGTCAAGGTTGCAGTGAGCTGTGATCATGCCACTCACTGCACTCCAGCCTGGATGACAGTGAGAGCCAGTCTCAAAAAATAAATAAATAAATACACATAATAAAACATAGGCCATGGATCATAAAGATAGTTCAGATAGTTCTCTGGTCTAACTATTGAGAAAAGTAAGGCGATTTGTAGGTGCTTGAAGTGTGTTCTCAGGAATACAAATCTATAATATCCTAGCAGTGTAAGTTAAGTTGAAACAGCCCTAAACCAAGAATCAGGTATCCAGGACTCTTGTCCCAGCTCTGCCATTAACTCACTACATGACATCAACCAAATCACTTTTCTGGGCCCCAGTTTCCACATCCAGAAAATAAGAGTGTTAAAGTACATGTTCTCCAAGGTCTCTTCAAGCTGAAAATTCTATAGTTCTATGAAATCACTTTTCAAAGATTCAATAAAGGATGTTTATATATAATTATAGTCTCTGGTCATTTCTGACACTAACAGGAAGGTTTTGACAAGGCCTGAAATACTCACATGCAGAGAAAGTACACTAAGAATTTTTTCTTTTTTCTTGAGACAGAGTCTCACTCTGTTACCCAGGCTGGAGTGCAGTGGTGCAAAAAACACGGTTCACTGCAGCCTGACCTCCCAGGCTCAAGCAAGCCTCCTGCCTCCACCTCCTGAGTAGCTGGGTCTACACAGTGTACCACCTCACCTGGCTAATTTATTTTTATTTTTATTTTGTAAAGACGGGGTCTCCCTATGTTGCTCAGGCTAGTTTAGAACTTCTAGGCTCAAGTGATCCTCCCGCTTTTAAAAAATTATGAATTCACTTTCTCATAATTTTTTTTTGAAAAACCTAAGTATAGGTTCCTTGAGGGCAGGAACCTATAATTTAAAAAAGAAAATATGACAGTTGAATCAATTGAAAAACAGTAGTACCCCATTTTACAAAAGGAATGTACAAAATGAAATTGTTGAGTGGGATCAGCAGAACTCAAATTTATATTCCTAGAAGACTTTGGCTTACTCAGAGGGGTTCAGAAATTGCTTCCAGGATAGGGCAAGAGGGCAAAGGAGTGAGTACTCCACCTCCCATCCTGGTTTAATCAGAGTAACTCTGCTTTCATCTGCATCATGCATCTAAGAATTCTAACACTTTTAAAGAAATAGGGCTACAATAAAAATTTGAAAACCACTGGCCTGGATGATTTCTAAGGCCTGTTCCACCTTTAAGATTTCACAATTCTATGATTTTAAGATATATGTAAAAATAAGTTTTTATATTCTGCATTTAGCTTTGCAAGTACATAGGAAATTAATGTCATAAAGATTAATTCTCCTTTAAAACAAATAATTATTTTGTAATATGAATATAAAACCCTAGATGTACACTGGTCATTAGAGAAATGCAAATCAAAACCACAGTGAGAAACCATCTCACATCAGTCAGAATGGTAATTATTAAAAAGTCAGAAAACAACAGATGCTGGCGAGGCTGTGGAGAAATAGAAACGCTTTAACATTGCTGGTGGGAGTGTAAATTAGTTCAACCATTGTGGAAAACAGTGTGGCAATTCCTCAAGGATCTAGAACCAGAAATATCATTTGACCCAGCAGTCCCATTACTGGGTATACACCCAAAGGATTATAAATCATTCTACTATAAAGACACATGCACACTTATCTTTACTGCAGCACTATTTACAACAGCAAAGACTTGGAACTAACCCAAATGCGCATCAGTGATAGTCTGGATAAAGAAAATGTGGCACCTATACTCCATGGAATACTATGCAGCCTTAAAAAAAGAATATTTGTGTCCTTTGCAGGGACATGGATGAAGCTGGAAGCCATCATTCTCAACAAACTAACACAGGAACAGAAAGCCAAACACTGCATGTTCTCCCTCATAAGTGGGAGTTGAACAATGATAACACATGGACACAGGAAAGGGAATATCACACACTGGGGCCTGTCAGGGGTCAGAGGCAAGGGGAAGGAGATCATTAGAACAAATACCTAATGCATACAGGGCCTAAAACCTAAGTGCAGCAAACCACCATGGCACATGTATACCTATGTAACAAACCAGCATGTTCTGCACATGTATCCCAAAACTTAAGGCAAAAAAAACAAAAAACAAAAAACCCTAGATATATCTGTTTAACACACTCAGATTTTCCTGTCCTGAATTTTCTGAATGTGACACACGATCATAACTACAAAAGAAGTGGATGGGAATATAAGACAGACAGAGGGGTTATAAAAAAGATTTGCAAGATCCTTGGAACACCACCGAGTAGCTGTCAGTTTCATCAGTGAGGTAAAAGATACTGAGCTAGAGCTAGAATTAATTGCCTTTACTATTGAATTAGGGCATTTTTGTTTCATAGAACACATCTCAGAAAAATCCATGATAATTACTACAGTTGCTAAGTGTTTTCTATGCATTATTACATTTAAGTCTCCCAACTCCATGAAACAGGTATTATTTTCTTCCCCATTTTACAATCAAGAAAATGGGAACCATGGTCAAAGAGCCAGCGTTCAAACCCAGATAGTCTGACAGCAAAGCCCATGCTCTCAGCCACCACAAGCTGTATCCTATGTTGCCACTGGTGACCCTCAGATGCTGGGGAGACAGCTTGCCCTCCAAAGGTCAAAGGATAGGATTCAAATGGGACTTTGCTTCCAATTCCTCTATAAATTTATTTGTCTCATTATCAATCACAAAGAAGAGTTTTCACTTCCCTTATCAAGGCTGGTCCTAGATAAAAATAATGAGGTAGCTGAAGCTTGTTCATCCTCCCTCCGCCTCACAGCTCCTTCTTCACATAAGGAAGGAAAGAAATACTGACTCCATGAAACTTGTTCTGATGCCTCCCAAGAATTGGCCACTCCTTATTTTGTGCACGCAGTGAAGATGTATATGTGTACACATATACATCTGTGTGTGCGTGTAATACTTTCTCAAATAGTTTACATTTGATCCCTCTCCCGAAGTAGATCGTATCTCCTAGGAATCACAACTAATTTGTATTCATCTCTGTATCCACAACACCTGACAGAGTGCCTAGCATATAATGGAGGCTTGATAAATGTTTATTTGTTTCAATGAAGGAAAGAAGTACATTCAACCCGGCGCAGTGGCTCACGCCTATAATCCCAACACTTTGGGAGGCCTAGGCGGATGGATCACCTCGGGTCAAAAGTTTGAGACCAGCCTGGCCAACATGGCGAAACCCTATCTCTACTAAAAATACAAAAATTTGCTGGGCATGATGGAACGTACCTATAATCCCAGCTACTGGGGAAGTTGAGGCAGGAGAATCGCTTGCAGAGGTTGCAGTGAGCTGAGATCACACCACTGCACTCAAGCCCGAGCTAAAAAAATAAAATAAAATAAAATAAATAAGTACAGGGGCCGGGCGCGGTGGCTCACGCCTGTAATCCTAGCACTTTGGGAGGCCGAGGCGGGCGGATCATGAGGTGAGAGATCGAGACCATCCTGGCTAACACGGTGAAACCCCGTCTCTACTAAAAAAATATAAAAATTAGCTGGGCATGGTGGCGCGTGCCTGTAGTCCCAGCTACTCGGGAGGCTGAGGCAGGACAATTGCTTGAACCCGGGAGGCGGAGGTTGCAGTGAGCCGAGATTGCGCCACTGCACTCCAGCCTGACGCCTGGTGACAGAGCAAGACTCTGCCTCAAAAAAAAAAAAAAAAAAAAAAAAGTACATTCATACATTCATGCTGTCCCCAAGGTTCCCAGTGTGTCCCATTGTAGCACCTCACCTAGTCTTGTTTTTCTTGGGAACCCTTTCTCCCAAACTTTGTCAAGCGTAGGCTCCCTTTCTCCTCCAGATCTGCTCTCTGCCCTCCAAAATGATAACCAGTTAGCTAACCTCATGTGTAATAAGTCCTAATCAGGTTAGCAGAGGTTAATATATTAATGTATTACTTCTTTTCATAATGTGTTTTCACTTTAACTAGAAACAATTTCTTGACCTAATACAGCCATTTCTAATGGTGAGTGCATTATGCCAGGATTCAGGATGGTTGGGGGTTGGGAAATCATTGGTAGGAGAGTTTTAAGGACCCTGACCTAAGGAGCTCTAAAACGACATCACCCACCCACTTGTGTAGAAGAGTCACAGACTAATGGCAAAAATACATAAATACTAACACTGCAAGTACATGTGGTCTCTACTGTGACCAAATAAATTGTCCAAAGAAATGAAATTTGATCTGCCACAACAGGAATCTAGGTTCCCCAATGATCTTCAAGCCAAGTTAGGGTCACCTGAATGACAGATGCTCCCAAGGAGAAATGAGCTAGTCCTGTGTTTGATTGGTATGGGGCTAGGATGTTAGAGGCAGCAGGAGTAATCTAATACATCTTTCACCACATAGATGAGGAAACTAAAACCCAGAGAGATAGGTGACCTGTTCAAGGCCATGAAGCCAGAGCCAAAATTGGAACAAAATAATTTAATATACAGGAAAGTTGCTTTTCTTTTTTCTTTCTTTTTTTTTTTTTTTTGAGACAGAGTCTTGCTCTGTCACCCAGGCTGGAGTGCAGTGGCATGATCTCAGCTCTCACTGCAACCTTCTCCTCCTGAGTTCAAGCCATTCTCCTGCATCAGCCTCCCCAGTAGCTGGGATTACAGGAGTGCACCACTACGCCCAGCTAATTTTTTGTATTTTTAGTACTGACAGGGTTTCTCCATATTGGCCAGGCTGGTCTCGATCTCTAGATCTCATGATCTGCCCGCCTTGGCCTTCCAAAGTGCTGGGATTACAGGCATAAGCCACCACACCCAGCCTTCTATCTTATTTAAAGCATTCTATACATTAGTTATTATGAAGCCTATTATTTGCCACAAGGCTCAACCATTTAAATGCTCTAACCCAAAAGAATCATGGCTAAAGCCTCTGCACAGCAGCAGACAGCATCATATAAATGTCAGGAGAGTTCATTTAACTTGCAGAACCTAATTCACATCCAGAGTCCTAGCTACATGGGAGTCTGGAAGATGTAGTATTTTACTTGACAGACTCTGCAGTACAAAAAGCACACCAGAAACAGTAAGAATGAATATCAAGTGGGAATTAATTTTTATCTAGCATATTATATATTACATTTTCTAAAACCTTCTTAAACCTTTGACAAGTTGGCAAATTGGTATATTGTTTCAAATAATATTTATTTGATTATTGGTAAGGATAAGCTTTGTGGGGTTTTTTTGTTTGTTTTGTTTTTTTGAGGTAGGGTGTCACTCTGCTCCCTGCCCACTCCAGGCTGGAGTGCAGTGGTCATCACGACTCACTGCAGCCTCAACTTCCCAGGCTCAAGTGATCTTTCCACCTCAGCCTCCCAACTAGCTTAGACTACAGGCATGTGCCACCACACCTGGATAATTTTTAAAGTTTTTTTTTTTTTTTTGGAAGGAGGATTTCTCCATGTTGCCCAGGCTGGTTGTGAACTCCTGAGGCTCGAGCAATCCACCCACCTCGGCCTTCCAAAGTGCTGAGATTACAGGTGTGCATCATGGCACCTGGCTAATTTTTATTTTTATTTTTATGGAGATGGGGTCTTACCATATTGCCTCAGCTGGTCTAAAACTCCTGAGCTCAAGTGACTCTCCTGCTCAGCCTCCCACGGTGCTGGGATTATAAGCATGAGCTTCTACACCCAGCCAGGATAAACCTTTAAAACTGCATGTATTGGCCTTTCATATTACTTCTTTTGTAAATTACTTGTTCTACTCTTGATTCATTTTTCTTTAGGGATATTTGTCCTTTTTTTCTTACATATTTGTAAGAACTCTTTATATATTAAGGATATTAACCCATTAACCAAAGGCCACTTTTTTTAAATGTCAAGTTGTGCCAGGAGCTAGGCCTAATTTTATTAACTCTGCTGATGGTTCCTTGGTTTGGTCTCTCCTAAATACTTACGCATTTGGCTTGTACCATAGATATTCAGATTTATAACTATAGTCATGCCTTTTTTCACACACCCCGCAGCAGAACCTGGTTTGTCTGTCAGGGAGATAAGATCACTAGAGAGCTGTGCAGATGTCAAGGACAGACACACACCAGGTCTGGGGATCTAGAGATGAGAGCACAGATGCCAGAAAGTGGGCAGTCTCCATTGTTCAAGCTTATGATGAAGGTCTAAACACTGTGACGTTAGTTAGCAAGATAAGGTGGAGGAATCAGATCCCAGATGACAAGAGTCTGCTGTTGAGGAAGACATTTATAGTCACAGCACAAATTAACAAACACATCTAAATGGCCTTGATCTTCTTTTATACTTCCTGCCTAGATAGGAGGTTGTGGTCTCAGGAGCTAGAACCACAGATATGAAGAAAATGGCTTTAGTTGGTTAAAAAAGTAGCATATAAAGTAGCAGCTGCATTTAAGTCCTCAACTGTTGTTATAGATCTTTAATTTTGTCCCATGTTTTATCAAATATACTTATTGCTTATCAAATATACTTCTGGAAGAGCTGCCTCTCATGACAGAGACTGAAAAACTAGATTCTTGCTTTCTCAGTTTCCCTTAAAACTAGGAATGGCCTTATCTTAGTCTATTCATGCTGCTACACCAAAATACCTCAGATTGGACAATTCATAACAAGAGAAATTTATTGCTCACAGTTCTGGAGGCTGGGAAGCCTAAAATCAAGGTGCCAGCAGATTCAGATGAAGGGTTGTTCTCTGCTTCATAGATGCCACTTTCTTGCTGCATCTTCACATGATAGAAGGAATGAACAAGCTCTCTTGGGCCTCTTTTACAAAGGTATTAATCTAATTTATAAGGGCTCCAAACTTATGACTTAATCGACTCCTAAAGGCCCTACTCTTAATATATTGCATTGGGGATTAAGTTTTAATTTATAAATTTTGAACGGACACAAACATTCAGATTATACTAGGCCACATGACACAGTTCTGGCCAAGGACAGATAAGGGGAAGACTTCTGGGAGATGTCTGAGGACATTTTTATTCTAGTTAAAAAGATGAGTATGCATAAGGCTCCGACCCTTTCTTTCATGTCTATGAATACAGTTGTGTAAGCACATGATTTCTTCAACCACGGCAACCATGCAAACCTAGAGACCAAGAGCCAACACTGAAGGTAGGAAAGCAAAAGGATGAAAGAAGCCTGGTCAGCCATAGTATTTTTCAGCTGATGAACCAAAATAGGACCTCTACATGTCTTATTTTGTGAGAGAGTAAGAACTTTTATTGACAGTTATAGTGTTTTTAACAATGATTCATTTGCATTTTATTATTGCACCAAGAGAAGAAACAAGTTGTCTGGCTTTCTTCACACCAATAATTTCGCATTTTAAAGTTTGGGATGTTTTTCATAATGAGCTGAATCGAAAATCTATTTGAAAAATATATATTTATATAAAAAAAAATTCAGGTTGTTTGCACGTAAAACATCAATTGGTAAATTTCTTTTGTCTTTGATTCCATGTTGCTGGAAAAATTTGACCAAGCTTGCATGCTAATTTGTCCTTAGTTGCAAGTATAGGCAATTTTGTACTTGCCTAATGAAAGGATAACCTTTCTTCGACACAATCAGAACTCAACAGTGATTCAGAAGCAACATCCTACCCTTAATACTGTCAGTTTCAAGTCATCAACATGAAAATCCTTGATAAGGTTGAGAAGATGTTGCGAGGAATCAATTAATTGATGTGCCTAAGAGTTCAGCAACACTATTTTGCTTTAAGTTTTTTTTTTGCATCATTGATTGATTTTTTAAAATCCATATTTATTTTTCCTCTCTCCAAAGTGTTTTATGTAATGACATCAACTCTCTGAAACTGTCATTTTGAGTCTTCTTGTTTCACCTTGCAGGATGCTCACACATCACCCTCTCCACGTTTTTTGCCTTAAATTCATTAAAAGCATTGCTCTGTCATAGATTCATACGTAGGTGCTTTGGCCGTTTAGAGATCATGGGAAAAGCTTGTTTTTTGTATGGCCCAGAGTTCGGCTGTCGTATTGGAAGTGGTGCTGATGCTTCCCCACTCATTGTCACATCCATCTGCTCTATGCCACTTGTTTCCATTGGGTATTCCACAGGTGTCTGAGGATTTGCTGTGCTGGCTGAAGCACCTCTTACCCAGAAATCCCCAGGAGAAAATTTGACTGGGCTGACAGGCGTTCGTGGGCTGCCAATAAATCTTCGAGGTGATCGGATTTTTAGTTCAAAGGAAAACTTTTCTTTCATACTTTCAAGTACAGATGGAGCCACATATGTAAAACCCAGAAAGACCTGATTGGCACTTTCACTGAGAGTTGAGTCATCTGGGCTGTCAATGGGTGTCTGACGTGTAAACTTGGAATCAAATTGACTTACATCCTCTTCAGATTGCAACAGAGGTTTAAAAGGGGGCTCCACCTTTCGAGCCAAAAGTTCTTCCCAGTTAATGTGTCTAAAGAATGGATGAGCTTGAACTTCTCCAGCGTCCCCAGGACCAGCTCCCAGATGAGAAGCAGCATTTTTCAGCAGCTTTTTAAGCAGATCTCTGGCTTCTTGTGTGAGGTAGGGAGGCAAATTGAGTTTACATCTGAGGATTTTGTCAATTGTTTTCTTTCTATTCTCCCCAGTGAATGGGAGTGCTCCAGTCAGCATGTCATACATTAATGCTCCCAAACTCCACCAATCCATAGCACGATTGTGGCCACTTCTCATCAAGATTTCAGGGGCCACGTATTCTATTGTTCCACAAAATGTGTGTGTGACTGTTCCATCATGAATAGATTCTTTGCATAGTCCAAAGTCTGTTAGTTTCACATGACCTTGGTGATTAAGCATGATATTCTCCGGCTTCAGATCTCTGTAGATGATCCCCTTTTGATGTAAAAGCCATGGAGATTTCTGCCAAGTAAAAGCAGGCTGTGTCTTCCATAAATATTCCCTCTCTTTCTAACTGCATAAATAGTTCTCCTTCACTGAGATACTCAAGGATGAGGTAGAGTTTTCCACCAGTCTGAAAGGCATAAATTAAATCCACAATGAAGGGATGCTTTACTTCCTCCAGAATATTCTGTTCTGCTTTTGTATGAGCTGTACCTTTAGCATATCTTACTATATTGCCTTTCCATAAGCCCCCTTTACCAAGTACCCGGAGTAGCTCAAAACATTTCCGTCTGATTTTTTCTGGCCCTCTGTTCACACTAGTTTCTGAGATTTCAAGTTTCTCACAATGTTCCATGCCAAGTTCATATGGTCCAACTCCCCGATGGTCCATGCTTTCATTTAACTGATGCCCCTCCTCCAGCTCATCCTCAGAGCCTGTCCTCCGGCTGGTCCAGGTCTATGTCAAACACTCCTGCCATGTCCTCAGCTTCCCTGTCTCGGAAGTCCGCTGCTGGGTAAAAGCCATCCCGCCTCCTTCGTCACCTCATGCGCCCAGACCCGCCACAGCCACCACCACCGCTGCCGCCATCACCGGCTGTTTAGGCTCAGTGCGTCTGCCAGTTTTGTGTTACCTGCTTCTGCATTTTGACACATTCAAAATATAAAATGATATAGAACCTGTATTATTCTAAGTATAGAAAACATGTTAGTGTGTGGATATGGGCAGGATGATATTGATAGGAACAGGAGACAGGGAAATTTTAGGCAGAAAAGGGCAGGGTCCCTGGCAAAGGACCACCCTCAAGCCTAGAACCTGGTCCAAAGTGAGAATCTATTTTCCTGCTCAAATGTTGCCTTTTCCAAAACCACCCATGACCTGCCTCACCCCTCATCCTGTACCCATAAAAATCCTTCTCTCCTTCTTTGCAGAGGACAAAGAAGGAGAGAAGAGAAGTAGCAGACATTGGAGAGAAGCCGCTTGACTTCAGAGGGATGGCTTGATGGTGGGACTTCAGAGAACTGTCCAGCAGGGGACTGCGGGACTCCAGGGGAAGATCACTTTCTCACTCCGTCCCTCTTCCAGCTCCCCATCCTGCTGAGGGCCACTTTCATCAGCAATAAAATTCTCCATATTCATCACCCTTCAGTTTTTTCATACAACCTCATTCCTTGTGGACACCGGACAAGAACTTGGGTGTGGGTGCAAAAGGTTGTCACACTGACCCTCCACTGAGCTGTTAACACTTAAGCTGTCGGTGCACTGCAAAGCTAAAAGAGCACATTGTAACACATGCCCTCTTGTGGCTTCAGGGGTTGCGGGTACCCCCCACCCCAGATGCTGCTGCAGGGCCGCACAGTTTTGCTCCTATCAGCACCCAAAAGCACTCACTCTGGCTCCCGCACCTGCTCACTTGTATGCTCCCCTTCCTGTGAGGGATTGAGAGCTGCCAGCTGAGTTTAAGAGATGCATCCCTGTGGCAAGGCCCATGAAGGGGTCAAGTAAAATTTCCTGTTTCAGTATGATGACAAGTATGTCATTATACTAGAATGTTCTGTAGAGAAGTGTTGGGGAAAGGGAGAGCAAGGACTCATTCCTGGACATTCTGATTTAATTGGCTTGGGGTAGGAGCCAAGCGTTGGTATTTAAAATTTTAATTTTATTTTACAGGTGGAGAAATGAAGGATCAAGCAGTGTGACTGGTAGAAACCGTGTTATACAAGGTAAGCCAAGAGAGAATTCTGCAAAAATGTCTTCAGTGTCACTTCTTTCCCTAACTTGGTCCCTCAGAGTTCCTTCCACTAGATATCCTGTGTGTTCAGCCTAACTCCTATCTGCAATGGGCCTCCAAATATTGCACCCCTATGGGCAGGGCTGTGTGTCGTTTCCCTGGCCCCTATCTGAGTCAAAACTCATTCCTTCGGGGACCTGCTGGGCAGCTAGCAAACTAATCTTCAATGCAGTTTACCCAAGGTGTTAATGACAGGTAATGGCTTAATGGTTACTTTTCCCAGCTAACATTTCCATTTTAATAGAGCCTTTAAATGCTTTAACCCAAAGGAAACAGCATGAAAAATGCAGGGATAGCAAATATCTGGCACCTTTGCTCCTTCCCTGTTCCCGGAAGATGTCTTTAAATGTCCATTGAGGCTTTTCCTGCTATGCCTGGAAATACCCTGAGAAGCCCATAGGGCTCTGGGCAACCCCTACCAGCCAATGATGTGAGTTATCATGTAAGATGAAATCTATTTGCCACCCTTATCGTGAAACAAATATTTGTCCAGGAGTAAAAAGACCTGAATTCAACTTTGGGGCTTTGACATTACCTGGACATAGGGCCTAAACAAATGTGTTAGACATTTCCAAGTCTCAGTTTCCTTATCCATAAAACGAGAGGACTGGCATTAGAATCAAGCACCTCCAAAGAATAGTTCTCGGCCTGGCAAGGTGACTCACGCCTGTAATCCCAGCACTTTGGGAGGCCTAGGCGGGCAGATCACCTGAGATTGGGAGTTCGAGACCAGCCTGACCAACATGGAGAAAGCCTGTCTCTACTAAAAATACAAAATTAGCCAGGCATGGTGGCCCACACCTGTAATCTCAGCTACTCGGGAGGCTGAGGGAGGAGAATCGCTTGAACCCAGGAGGCGGAGGTTGCAGTGAGCCGAGATCACACCATTGCACTCCAGCCTGTGCAACAACAGCAAAACTCCGTCTAAAATTAAAAAAAAAAAAAAAAAAAAAAAGAATAGTTCTCGATCTGCCAGGGGCTTTCAAAATCTGACCTCATAGCTCTCCAAGCTGATTGCTGCTACCACGTACCTCTTCCCATTTTTGTCTTGCTTCCCACAAGGGAAGGAAATTTACTCCCAGCTGGGCACTACCTTTCCATCTCTATTTGGGGAACTTCCTGTCCCCGAAAGGACCTGGGAACATAATGTAAAGCAACTTTGGGGGCAGCTGCTAAGAAGCTAAATCTTGTGACACTCGGAGCCCAGTCACATGGTTCAGAGTCCACAGCAACTTGTGGGGACTATGCAGTCATCAGCCAGAGGGGCAGAGCCTCTCTCTGGACATGGGTCAGAAATGGGTGTGACTAGTCCCAGACACATCAAGGGGGAAAAATCAGGTGTGCAGATTACGTTGTGTAAATGTCTTTCTAATTCTCAATGCTCCAGGAAGGAATCTCAGAGATTAAATTAAGCTGTTAACCCTCTAGGCGCTCCTGTCGTTTATTGTTAAGGAATTAATAGGAATGCGGGAATGCAGATGGCCTGGCTGTCAGCTCGGAGAGGCGATTTTTCTGATCTCTACGGACGTTTCCAGCATCTTTCATTAAGCACTCATGTACCAATTTGTCATTTTAACCGAGCAGGAAAGAAACTCCCACTCAACTCCCTACCTCAGGTGCTGGGAGTGCAATCCTCCCAGGAGTCTTCCTGGATTGCAGGGAGGCGCCCAGGTGATAGGGGTGGGGTGCAGCAGGAAATGGATTCAAAGCCACTCCAGGAAGGAAGTCGGAATCCAAAACCTGGTTGTCCTGGGCACAGGCTTCAAGAGACTACATAAGATCCCACTCTACTGAGCAGAGATGTGAAAATGTACTTCTTTCCGCTTTCCCAAAGCGCTCCAGGACGCAGGTGGCGCGCTCAACGCGGGGAGGCGCCACCTACAGGACAGAGGAAGATCTGCAGCTTGGGCTGGCAATTTCAGCAAACTGTCGGGGGTTGGGGCTGATGAGGGCGGTCCCTTCTCCTCCTGTTGTAATAGTCCTTGATATTTATCCAACGCTCTTCTTGTGCCAGACGCTGTCTTGAGCACTTGACATGTGTTAATGATGTTAAACCTCACAACAACCCTATCAGGTAGGTGTTATTTTCATCCTCATTTTGTGGAACAAAAAACCACAGCTCCAGGAGAGAGAGTAATTTGCCCCAAGTCACCCAGTTAGAAAATGGGAAGTGGAGACCCCTCCCCTGAGATCTGGCTCAGAGCCTGGAGGCCTAGGCACTAAGGCGAGTGTTGTGGGATGGTGAGAGTCAGGTCCAATGCTACTTGTAGTTCACGGCATTCAACTCCATGGGCCCTCAATTCTGCAGCTTGAGTTCACCATGTTTTGAGACTTGCTTACTCATCTGGAGAAGAAATCGTTGCTAAGGTAATCACAACCTCGTGTAATTTTTAAAGGGATGGAAAAATACAAATATTGCATATTCTCACTTATTTGTGGGATCTAGGAAAACAACAACTCCTGGAGATAGTGGAAGGGTGGTTACCGGAGGCTGGAAAGGTTAATGGGGCACCCGAGGGGGAGGTAGGATGATTGATGGACACAAAAAAAAATAGAAAAAATGAATAAGACCTAGTATTTGATAGCACAACAGGGGGACTATAGTCAATAATACTTTAAATGTACATATTGAAATAACTAAGAGTATAGGTGGATTGTTTGTAACACAAAGGATAAATGCTTGAGGGAAAGAATACCCATTTTCCATGATGTAATTCTTACACATTGCATGCCTGTGCCAAAATATCTTATGTGCCTCATAAATATATACACCTACTATGTACCCACAAAAATTTTTGAAAAACCAAGGCAAAAAAGAGGACAGGGATGCTAGAGATTGTATATCTCTCATCAGTTCATTTTTCAGTTTATAGATGAGTATGAGAGAGGTAAGGGACCCAACCATGTGCACACTCTCAGTTACAGGGCAAGAACTGGAACCCAGATCTCCTCACTCCCAGACAGTGCTTTCCCTCCACGCTACATTCATTCTTTAGTCATCCACAGACGGGACAGGTTCTGTATATGGGAAGGAAACTAATCACACAATGTGGCTTCAGAGGCTCCAGGCCCACCCTCTGCCAAAAATACTTTTTCCTTTTTTTGAGACGAAGTTTCGCTCTTGTTGCCCAGGCTGGAGTGCAACGGTGTGATTTCAGCTCACTGCAACCTCCATCTCCCGGGTTCAAGCAATTCTCCTGCCTCAGCCTCCCGTTTTTTTGTTTGTTTTTGAGACAGGGTTTTCTTCTATTACCCAGGCTGGAGTACAGTGATGCAATCTTGGCTCACATGGCAAACTCTGCCTCTGGGTTCAAGCAATTCCTCTGCTCGGCATCCCAAGTAGCAGGAATTACAGGCACACTCCACCATACCTGGTTAATTTTTGAATTTTTAGTAGAGATGGGGTTTCACCATGTTGGCCAGGCTGGTCTCAAACTCCTGGCCTCTAGCGATCCGCCCGCCTCAGTCTCCCAAAGTGCTGAGATTACAAGTGTGAGCCACCAAGCCAGGCCCAAAACATACTTAAAACAAACAAACAAACAAACAAACAAAAACAGAAAAAACAAAAAAAGCCTGGTGGCTGTTGTCTAAAATTCCACCATTAGTGACTCATTTTATTCACTAAGACTTTGATCCTATCCACTCAGGACCAGTAAGGCTTTTAACTGTTGGCCATCATTTCATGTGTATGTAATTGAGTTCTAAAGCAGTGCTACTAGAAGTGTGGTCCACAGACAGCAGCATCAGTGTCATCTGCATGCTTGTTAGAAACGCAAGTCATGGCTTTCAACCAGACCTAATGAGTCAGAATCACTGTGGTTCTCAAACTTCTGTGTATGTGCTTAAGTTCTCACCTGAAGAGTTTATGAAAACAGTTTCCTGAGACAACTGTTCCCCACCTCAAACCCAGAGATTCTGATTCAGGAAGTTTGGAGAATGCATCCCAAAATTTGCATTTCTAACAGGCTCTCAGGTGATGCGCCTAAGACCAATTACTGCTGGTCTGGCGACTATACTTTGAGTAGGACCTAAGGAGTTCCCGATAACAGATATTGGGGAGGGAGAAGAGGGAGAATGAGCATGCCGAGGTAGGAGACGGAAAGGTTATCACCAAGGGTGCAAAGGGTACAGAATATGAAGCCTTCGAGTCAAAACCGCTGAGGGTGTGAGTGCACAATCACATCTTTCCATTTGAATACATTCAAATATTAATATCCTTAAGTGATTCAATACAATGCATGCATGTTTGTTAGCTGAGTTTACCTCGCCTATGGTAAAATCTGCTTTTGCCTCACCTTTTGCTGAGCTCTGCCTGTCTCAGTTACAAATGAAAATCTTCCCAGTCCCCTCTGACCATCAGTTGACTTTCCAATTTCATTCCTGAGTTAACTGCACTGTAGCAGCAGACAAAACTGGCCCAATGGCAGGAATACTGTTCCCTGATGGTATCAGAGCCTCTTCTGTATTTATGTTTGCTATGTGACTGTCACTTGTATGCAATCACACAGAGACTCTGATATTAAGACTTGGCCTGGAAATCACCCCCATGGCACAGCTCTGGTGGGAAAGGAAAAGGGGCTTCAGTGGCAACCAGATATCAAACACGAATTACATTGCCCTTGTACCAAAATAGGCATCTTTAAGAAATCATGTCTTCTGGTCCTCCTTTGCTATACTTCAGGTAATATGGTACCCAGAGGAACCCAGAGAGATAACAACCTCTTCTATTTGTAAAGACCACTTGTGAAGGAAACTCCATAACCTCCCTGTGGTGGAGTGTATTATTGCTTAGCAAACATTCATTCTCTATTCTCCTCCATGGGGGGAGCAAACTTCCCCACTCTGTTGATGATGGGTCTAGCCATGTGACTTGTTTTGGCCAATAGAATGTAAACAGAGGCTTTAACTCCACTTGCTTGGTTAAGCTTGGCCTCTTGCACCTCTATCCTTTGTCATGAGAAGAGCATGCCCTTGTCACTTCAGCCTGAGTCCCAGAATGAGAAGTTACATGGAATAGACCTGTACAAGATTCACAACCTGGAACAGAGTCACTTAGCAGATCCACAAACCTGTGAGCAAAAAATGAACATTATAAATCTCTGAGATTTTAGATTATTTGTTATGCAGGATTATTGTAGTAAAGCTGACTGATGCACTCCCTCAGGTACCTGTTCCACTGAACTTTTGCTGCAAAGTTCTTCATTGTGTCTAACCTAAATCCTTCATACATTAATGTAAAGATCTATTTTATTTGTGGTCCAAATGAGGGATCACTAGATTACATCCTTGATTCTAAATGTCCAAATCTAGCTTGAATTGCTTAACATATATTTAAACAAATAAAATAGAGATGCATTCAGGGAATTACTTGTATTTACAAAGTATCATTTATGCTTTTCCTTATTGGAGCTATTAGAAGGTGGGTCCTTGAGAAATGTCATCTTCAGGAACCAGAAAAGTAGTGATGGGAGAGATGAGAGTTTGGAGACCTAATTAAAATATTATAGAACCGGGCTGGGCGAAGTGGCTCACAACTGTAATTCCAGCATTTTGGGAGGCTGAGGCCGGTGGATCACAAGGTCAGGAGTTCGAGACCAGCCTGGCCAACATGGTGAAACCCCATCTGTACTAAAAATGCAAAAAATTAGCCAGGCATGATAGCATGCACCTATAATCCCAGCTACTTGGGAGGCTGAGGCAGGAGAATCACTTGAACCCAGGAGGCTGAGGTTGCAGTGAGGCAAAATCATGCCATTGGACTCCAGCCTGGGTGACAGAGCAAGACTCTGTCTTGAGGAAGCAAAAAAGAAAAAAAAAAACTGCCTTATTTTCTCTTAGCTTTCTTCCCTAGCAGTTTGTAATTATTTTATTTGCCTATTTTCTTTCTTTTTATTTGCCTGTCTCCCCAACTAGAAAGTGTTTCCATAAAGCCAGGAACAATGTTTGTCACGTTCACAACTTTATCCTCCAGTACTCGGCAAACTCTGGCCTGTAGCAGTCACTCAAAAAAAAAAAATTTTTTTTTTTTCAGTAGAGACAGGGTTTCAACCATGTTGGCCAGGCTGGTCTCAAACTCCTGGCCTCAGCCTCCCAAAGTGTTGGGATTATAGGCGTCAGTCACTGCACCTGGCCAAAAAAAAAATTGTTAAATAAATAAATAATTTCTAATAAGGCATATCACTATTCCAGGAAAGGGAGAAATAATGAACAAGAGATGGTATTTATAGTCTAAACATCTGGCTTCTACAGTACGTGATCTTAGATAGTTCAACAGTGTCTTACTCTGTTGTAGCTGCTATAACAAAATACCATACACTGGGTGGATATAAACAACAGAAATCTATTTCTGACAATTCTGAAGGTTGGGAAGTCCAAGATCAAGGTGCTAGCACATTTAGTGGCTGGTAAGGGCCTGCTTCTTCATAGATGGTACCTTCTTGCTGTGTCCTCCCAAGGTGGGAGGAGCAAGCTAGCTCTCTGGGACCACCTCTTTTATGAGGGCACTAATCCCATTCACGAGGTCTCTACCATTATGATCTAATCCCCTCCCCAAGGTCCCACCTCCTAATACCATTACCCTGGGGGCTAGAATTTTATATGAATTTGGGGGAAACATAAAGATTCACTCCATTGTAAATGGGCACCTAATTGTGAAAAACTTTAAATCATAGTAATAGTCAATGGAGAGCCAATGAGGAATTTTGAGCTGTGGAAGGACCGATCAAGACAGCATCTTGATAGCTGGGCATGGTGGCTCCTGCTTGTAATCCCAGCTACTCAGGAGGCTGAGGCAGGAGAATCACTTGAACCCAGGAAGCAGAGGTTGCAGTGAGCTGAGATCGTGCCACTGCACTCCAGCCTGGGCCACAGAGCAGGACTCTGTCTCAAAAAAAAAAAAGACAGCATCTTGAGATGATGTACGTGATTGCTGTGCTCAGGGATGGTTTAGCAGAGCGAGGGGAGCAGTTAGAAGGTAATTCAAAGTGAGGGAATAAGGGCCTAAAGTGTGGGGTAGCAGTGGGAGTGAAAAGGAATGAGACTGGGATGGAAGATTCAATAGCACTATCACCTGATGGGAAAGGGAGGCAGGAGAGAGAGGGTGCCTAAGGTAGCTCCATTATTTTATACCTGTATAGCTGAAATAATAGAAGTGCTCTTAATAAATACATGGAAGTTGGAGAAGAAGCCGGCTATGTTTGGGAGGAATGATAATGTATTTTAGACAAATAAAATTTTAGACAATGGCTGGTTATCAAGTGAAAATTCCTAGCCCCTAGGTAGAAATTTCAGGAATAGGCCAGGCACAGTGGTTCATGCCTGTAGTCCCAGCACTTTGAGAGGCCAAGTGAGGTAGATTGCTTGAGTCCAGGAGTTCAAGACCAACCGAGGAAACATGACAAAACCCTGTCTTTACTAAAAATACAAAAATGTAGCTGGGCGTGGTGGCACGTGCCTGTAATCCCAGCTACTCAGGAGGCTGAGGTGAGAGTATCACCTAGCCCAGGGGGTCAAGGCTACAGTGAACCGAGATCATGCCACTGCACTCCAGACTGAAAAAAGAAAGAAAGAGAGAGAAAGAAAGAAAGAAATTCAGGACTATACCTTGAGAGAGAAGTCAGAACAAAAAACTGCTTGTGGTCATTAGACTCATGGAGGTGACAGCTATGGGAAGAGAAAAGCCAGAGACTGAAGCCAGCCCTGCACACTGCCTAGTTAGCAAGGGTAGGTGGGGGAAGCGTGGCTGGTAAAAAGGATAGAGAAACAGAATTAGCCAAAGGGTCTCAGAAGCCTAGAAAAGGGAGAATTTTGATGTCCAGCTCTGTCTCCTCTGTGACCAGCATTGGCTGTCAGACTTCTTAGGGAGCTCTCCTATAAGAGCAGAGGATAACATCCTTTAACCAGAATGACTTGTCTCTAACCACCTGGGTGGCTGAGGGGTCCCAAGGCTTTGTGAGCCTTTGAAAGAAAAATCCAGGGAGGGGAAAATGGAGAAATATAATCAATAACAACAAGGCTTGTTTTTTCCACTTCATATGCAGGAAGCAGTCCAAAGCTGTAGCTGCTGCTATGCCGGGTGTACTCTGGATATTCAAAAGGTCATCCGGCATAGAGACAGGCTAAATTATGGCTGGAGTGTATGAATCTGGGGAGGTTCTCCATTAACATTTATTAGGAATTGTCATCACTTCAACCCGAATGGGCCCCAGATGTGGAAACCCTGGCTGCCCCAGACTTCTCTTCCAGGCTGCAATCTCTCCTCTGATTTATTGTTATTAAACATGACTAGATTTTGTAGAGGGGAAAATTGAAGAAAGCAACACACACATGGGGAACCACTGGGTGGAGGCTGCCAAGAGAAACAAACCATTTTATAATTTCTGGTGGCAGTGGGAACACATGGAAATGAGAGCTATTGTTACGAGACTCCATAGAGACTATTTCCTAAATCAAAAAGACACAAGCCTCAACTTCCAGGCAGTCTGTTCAAGGGCAAATGTCCTAACTCTGAGGATGAGAGACGGGCGGTTGAAGATAATGAGAAAGGCTAAGAATAGAGAGTTAATACTTAGAATTTGGGAAGCCATGGCAGGGATCTTCTTTACATCTACCCTACAGGGTGGATGGCTTCCTGGGAATCATCACACCCCCACTGGATATTAGGTCATTATACTTTTCAATAATATTTACTCCCCCATTGTGTAAATATTGCAAGGGATACCAACAAGTCCTACCTTCTGGTAATCTATTTCGTATCTTTACTCAACATAATTTTATGAAGCACATACTAGGTATCAGACACTGCTCAAAGTGTTGAAGGAATATTAGTAAAGGTAAGAGGCAAAGTCTATGCTCTGTGGGCGCTTACATATCTGTATGGGACAAACTCAGGAAATAATTAAAAATTAGCTACTAGACGAAAGTATACGAGAGGAAGACAGCTTAAAGAAAGACACTGTGTTAAGAGTCAAAACACCTGAACTCCAGTCCTGGCTCTCCTACCTAACAGTCTTACTACTTTAGATGAGTTAGTACATTATTTAACTTTTGTGAACCCTGCTTGTTTTTTAACGTTTTTTGTTTGTTTGTTTGTTTTGAGACGGGGTCTCACTCTGTCACTGAGGCTGGAGTGCAATGGTGAGATCATGGCTCACTGCAGCCTCAACCTCCCAGGCTCAAACAATTCTCCCACCTCAGCCTCCCAAGTAACTGGGACTGCAAGTGCACGCCACCATGTTAGGCTAATTTTTATATTTTCTTATAGAGATGACGGTCCCACTATGTTACCCAGCCTGGTCTCAAACTCCTAACCTCAATTAATCCTCCCACCTCAGCCTTGAAAAGTGCTGGGATTACAGGTGTAAACTACAGCACCCAGCCAAACTTCAGCTTCTTGTTTGCAAAATAGTAATAAACCTGCCTTAACTGATCTCATGGGTTTGTGTAAAAATTAAATGTGATAATGTAGTCAAAGAGTTCCTTATAAACCAAACTGCTCTATGGCATCAGGTGTGTAAGTGCCAAATAAATGGAATGGTGAGTATCATGGGATGGTTCATTTGCTTGCCAGTAACCTGGGGATACATTCTCTTCTGCTTTCTTTCAGGAAAAGGGGCAAGCAGGACTATCCCCAGGAGTAAAAGATATTCTGAATACCAGATATTCAGACCCTACTAGTAAAAGACTTGAGGAGTCTTTTTACTAGTAGGATCTGAATATCTGGTACTGACTTCACTAACAAGCCATCCCTAGGAAGCCCTCACTTACTATACCTCCTGTTCTTAGAACAGTGCACGGAAATTATCCCTTGTTGGAATTATGGTGAGTGAACATAGATAATGAGGAAAGTCTCAGAAGCGCTATGTCTAATTACTGTTCTTGCATTGTCCTCCTTTCAGGAAATTATCTACATTCCTGGCTGGGCATGGTGGCTCATGCCTGTAATCTTAGCACTTTGGGAGGCTGAGGCGGGTGGGTCACTTGAGTCAGGAGTTCGAGACTAGCCTGGCCAACATGGTGAAACCCTGTCTCTACTAAAAATACAAAAAATTAGCTGGGCATGGTGAGGCTGAGTCAGGAGAATCGCTTGAACTGGGAGGCGGAGGTTGCAGTGAGCCAAGATCATGCCACTGCACTCCAGTCTAGGCAACAGAGCAAGACTCCATCTTGAAGAAGAAGGAGGAGGCGGAGGCGGAGGCAGAGGCAGAGGCGGAGGCAGAGGAGGAAGTGGAGGAGGAGGAGGAGATTGTCTACATTCCTGAGAAGAATTTGTGCTTAAGCCATCTTGATCCAACTTCCAGCTTTACATTCCTTGTGCCCCATCCCTGTGCATAGATCATACATATATATCTTCGAGCACATACACCTGCATCATATCTAGAATTAATGGGAATAGTCCTAGGGCCAATCTTTCTTATATCAGGCAAGCTGACCAAGTGTCTGGGGGATAAGACCATAGCTGCTTTCTCCTGCTTAAGAACAGAGTTAAATAACCCTGTTCCTAAGTCTCGTGAGTTGGTGCATCCTTGCCTTATAAGGAATGAAGGCTTAACCTGCTTCCTGGCACTCATCATTAGCTAAGTGAAGGTTCTTATTCATCCAGAAATGAGAGCCTCTCTGGCTTGTGTATGTCCAGGAATGGACATGCCACCCAAGATTTTACCCCTGGTGGCCAATTTGTCCTGCACACAAACACAGGCACATCTTTTATTTAATGCTCAAGATTTGTGAACAACTCCCAGAGCTGTGCCTTCCAAAGGGCTTGCATTAAGTGCTAGTTAAGGAGCATGGGCCTCTATCATGGCCAGAGCCCATCAATAATGACACCCTGGCAGCTCTAAAAGGTGCACAAGCGGGATGGCCACTGAGCTACTCCATGCAATGAAAAGTTCTAGTAGGGAGTGGGGGCACTTCGCTCCCCAATCCCATCTCATGGCTTGGCTGAAAATTTTTTCCTTTTGGGAGATCACTGGCTTTCTCCAGCAACCTTAACTATAAGGATGAGGATGAGGATGGGGAGAAAAAAAGAAGTACACAGGGGAGGCTGTGAGGAATTTGGAATACTCCCTAAGAATTTTTTCCATTGGAGAGGTCCGCTTTAAAGTACTGGGGGTCCACAAACTCACCCCTTTCCAGCTTGGCCTTGGGAGAAGGGGAGGACAGAGAACAGAATTATGGATTTTTACTAGGTAGTTGGGCTGCATCAGGAAGATACTTTGGTAGAAGGAGAGGAAAGAGAGGTAGGAAGTGGGAAGGGAAGCACTAAGGGTTTTTGTTTTTTTTTTTTTTTTTGGTCCTGATCCCCTTAGCTAGAAAAGACCACTGGGGCTTGGGATGGAGGTCAAGGATAGCCTAAGATCCTGTTACTGAGAGGGTAGTCCCCAGCCAGCAGCATCAGCATCACCTGGTTCTTAGGCCTCATCCCAGACCTACACTGAATCAGAAATTGTGTTTTAATCCCTAGGTGATAAGCATGTCCATTAAAATTTCAGAAGCATTAGCCTAGATGCTTCAATGGGAATAACTTCTTGCAGTGAGCTGCTGAGGAACTGTGCTAGATAATCTCTCTGCCCTTCCAAATCCACTCGCCATCCTTATTCCCCTGCTCTTGGGACCAAGAAGTGAATTGATGAATTCACTTCCTTTACGCATTGCTTCAACAGGCTCCCTTGTCATCTGGCTTCTGGTTGGGCTCAGCCAATGGTCAGTGCTCAAGAAGCAGTGACTTAATAGTGACTTTACCAGCTGGCGTGGTGGCTCATGCCTGTAATCCCAGCACTTTGGGAGGCCGAGGCAGGTGGATCACCTGAGGTCAGGAGTTCGAGACCAGCCTGGCTAACATGGTGAAACCTGTCTCTATCAAAAATACAAAAGATTAGCCAGGTATGGTGGCACGTGCCTGTAGTCCCAGCTACTCAGGAGGCTGAGGCAGGAAAATCACTTGAATCCGAGAGGCAGAGGTTGCAGTGAGCCGAGATCGTGCCACTGCACTCCAGCCTCGGCAACAGAGCAAAACTCTGTCTCAAAAAAAAAAAAAAAAAAAAAAGAATTAGTGACTTTACTGAAGTTTTTATAGGGAAACAGGAGAATGCATTTATAATCTTTTATGCAGCAAGCCACTGGAGAAGACTGAGGGTAGGATCAACATTTTTATTCCCCCAGCTGTG
>CAUYLG010062335.1:0-63044 GCA_963573385.1 Cacajao melanocephalus
TCTAAATGACTTATAAAGAGACTTGGACTCCCACACAATAATGGCGGGAGATCTTGACACCACATTGTTAATATTCAACGGATCAACGAGATAGAAAATTAATAGGGAATTTAGACCTGGAATAAGTAAACTTAGTGAATATCTATAGAATTCTTTATCCCAGGTCTCCAGAACATACATTTTTCTCAGTATCATATAACACCTAGTATGAAAGTGACAATATAAATGGAAGTAAATCACTCTTCAGCATTTGCATGGCATTTCACAGACTTAAATGAAATATTGGTTGGCTGTTTGTTTGTTATTTTCTTCCCTTAATCCTTCCTGTCTCTGTTGTTAAGTACAATTATCGGCATAAAAGAGGTTTTTAATACCTATTCCTAGATTGTATTCCAGCCTGGGCAATAGAGCAAGAATTCTGTTATCTCTCCCACTTTTTTCTTTCTTCTTCTTTCTTTCTCTCATAAAAAAAAAAAAAAAAAAAAGACGGGAGTGCTAATCTCTTTTCTGCTTGGCATAGCATATATACATCTTCCAGTAGCAACAAAAAAAAATGAATATTGGCAGCAGTACCCATACAGAATCGGGCTTTCCTTTTGAAGAATTGGGACTTTTTCCATTGCCTGCTAGAGCATAGCCCTCCACCCACCAGTCCAGAGTGGTTGCGCCTATTTGAACCTCTGTGTTTCTATACAGTATCAAAGGAATCTCAAGCACTTGGGCCATGGCGTCCGAAGGTATGAGAAATGCTCACCAGAATTTTTGCACATGGCTGAAAAGGTGGTTCTTTCTAAGAAAAACCTGAAGAAAATACCAAAAAACAATACCAGCACCGCCAACTAAATTTATTCTACTGGCTTATCAAATGCCTGAAAGTTTCACCATTCAATGGGAGAGTTCAGAGTAAAAGAGTCAATATTTAGGCCCTTCTGGAATCATGTGCATTAAAATTATATTGAGAACTCCTGCTTGAAAGAAACAAGAGATTCACATGGATTCATGTGTCTCATGCCTCAATTACCCTTTCTCATTGAATAGAATGGGAACCTCAGAAAAAGAGGTCTCATGGCATAGTTATCTGAGGTTGGGTGATAGGGATAGTAAGATCTATAGTTAACTGAGGATGGGTGGTGGGGATATTAAGAAGATCTGCAACAGAAAATAGGCCCGGGTAGAGCTCTGATGGCATATGTGAGCCTAAGTCAGTTAAGGGTGTGAATGAATGGGAGAATGAGCTACCAAAAGGCGATAGCAGCAGGATACCTGCTTCAAAGATTTTCCTGTCATCAAATTGCTGGAGTGTAGAAAGTTCGAAAGGGTAAGAATCACTGGCTTAAATAAATTGTATCTGCAATAAACCAAAGCTCTGAAACTTTAAAATGTCAGTATCACAATGGAGGTTCCCAGCCTGGGCCACCTCAGTATCCTCTGCATACAATCTCAAAGATGTACTCTTTCAGGGCCCTCCACTCTCTTTCAAAATACAGTACTGACTGAGTCACCACGGTGGGCCCCCATTTAGCATCTGCTGCATATATGTCACTTGACTCAGTGAATTCCTGCTACTTGGTTAAAGACACTGCTGCTTTTCAAAGCAGTGAGTAGGATGGGGGAAGGTGGATCTCAACTCACAGAGTGTCAAAGTAATGAACGGGGGAAGTGAAGCGAAGTGAAGCCAATGATCAGCAGCAGCAGGAGCTACAAAGAAGGCTTCAACCAACCTTCACGCCTCTCACTTTAACTAAAGGGTTGATAAAGAAAAAGGCCTTGTGAGGCATAGGACAAAAGGCAGAGCCTGAGTAGAGTGGGCACTGGATCAATGAATGCTGAATAAAAAAGTCAGAAAAGTAGCATGAGGCCAGGTGGAGGTTCCCAGTGCCCAGAGGTAGAGATTTGCTTTTTTAAGAAAAAAATCCTGCCTTCCTCTACATATTGTGGCATCCATTTTCTTCTAAAATGCGGAAAGCCGTCTCTCTTTTGTGCCTTTATAAATAAAAGATGAATCCCTTTCCATGGGATCTGGGTGTGTGGGTGTATATGCAAATGACTGTAACATAATTGTAATCCACGGAATGAGCCTGGTTCACATGAGAGATCCACTAATTTGAACTCTACATATATGGAATTGGTGATGACTTAACCAGTGGGTGTTGTAAACAAGATAATAAGGGAGATGCTTCATCTATTCAAGGAAATATTTAAGGAACCACTTATGTCAAACACAAGAATAATTCTTATTAATATTTTTAAGTGACTCTTCTGCAGACCTACATCCGAGGCAATACAACATCAAAATGCTTCGTGAATTCAGACTGGTCTCAGCTCACCATCTCAATCAGTTATTCCAAATCATCAATGTTATACCATAGTTTAAGAAATATGGAAAATTATTTGACTGTGAAGGTACAGCTAATGTTAAATGCTCCCTGAAAAGCTTGGAGTTTGAACTGAGACACTGAAAGCCCTAAGAGGCCTGCTGAAAATGTGGAGGGTTCTCTGAATTCTATGAAGGGTACTCTTATGAATTTGAAAAAAGGAGAATCTTTATCCACTTCAGTTACACTCTATCACTCTGCAGACAGTTTCCACTTCTGAAATACCACTAGGGTATGCTCTACCTTGGGAAAAAAAAAAATTCTTTTTTTTTTGCACTCTAGAGATGTGCAAGAATGAACCAAGTGTCTTCTAAAGTGAAGTATTTACACTCTATACTGTTTATCTTCCCATTTACAGACAAAGAAGAAGCCTTTTTTAAGAACATCCTCAAAAGTCTTTAAAACATATTTCTAGGGGAGAAGAATGAGAAAGGCAGATTTGAGTTTGACCTCAAAGAAGAACTGGGAGTGAAAACCCAGATATGGAGGTTGGAAATTGCAGCTCCTTCATGCTAAAGTATACCTAGGCTGAGATTAGCAGAACCAGGGCGGGGGTGGGGACGTGGTTCTCTAGTTTAATAAAGGTAATCCAACTCATTAGATTTCAGAGAAGATTGGAAATAATGAAATATTTGGGAAGAAAAACAGAACAGAGTCCCTCTCTAAAGAACCAACAATAGCTGTGGCTCCCAAAACAAACTATAAGATGAGCAGTCCAAGCAATACTGGTATAACTAGCAAAGTAAGAATAAAAGAATAAAACTTAGTAGACTATTTTCTCCTTACCCTGGAGTATGGGGAGAGAAACTGGTAACATTGACAGGCCCAATCTGAACTCAAAGGAAGACAGAACAAGCTAAAAGGACAGTCTCTGACTTTGCATTTATTTTCCAACCCCGTCTACTTTTAATGCCTTAGAGAACAGAGGAGACATACACGGCAGGGCAAATGCTTTATTTTTTAATAATAAAACAGCATAATCTAACAGGCAAAGTTGTGGGCTGAAAGTCGGGAGAGCTGTCCTCTAGTCCAGCTCTGTCCCTTCCTGGTTGTGTGACCTTAGGTATGTCATTAAACCTCTCATGACTCCAGTTAATTGGTGTATACAATGTGAGCCTGGGCTTAATTGTGTAATTGTGTATACAATCCACTTGTGTAAAATTACCTCTGAAGCTCCTAAATATTTTAAAATTATGTAGTATCACAAAATCTTTAACAGTCTATAATTCAATGATTCCATCTACCCAAGAAAAAATTGTAGCCCCCAGAGATTTAGCTAAGGAGAGTATGTACATGTGTGTGCATGCACAGAAGAGAGGAGAAAGGCAGAGGAAGAAATGATTCATTATGAGCACACAATAAAACCAGCAAGAAGAAAATAGATGGTTTAAAAATAGATGTCTAGTTATTTTGACTTACTCTAAACAAGCCTGCAATGTGGATGGGTTGCAGCCTGAAAAGTCTGTTTTGAAAGTTCCCTCAGATTTTTAGCCACAAATCCTGTCTCAAAGTCATAGCAAAGGAAATTCTCTTGTGAGTTTTTAACTCTCCATCAGCTGATACATGAAAATGAGGGTAGGACCAGCCATGCAGTGGGGAATAAACCATCAGGACCCTACTTTTATGCCATACAAATGTCTTGTAATTGTTCTTGGAGTGCAATAGACACCTTACTTTTTTATTAGCAAGCTATTATTTTTACAAGAGAAACAACAAATCCAGACCCAGAACAGGCGTTGGCAAACATTTTGCACAAAAAGCCAGACAGTAAAGATTTTCGGCTTTGCAGGTCACATACTACCTCTGTCACATATTCTTCTATTTGTTTATTTTGGTTTTGATTTTTTTTTAATCCTTTAAAATTGTGAGTACAAGCTGGGCACGGTGGCTCAAGCCTGCAATCCCAGCACTTTTGGAGTCTGAGGGGGGAGGATTGCTTGAGCCAAGGAGTTCAAGACGAGCCTGAGCAACATAGGGAGAACTTGTCTCTACAAAAAGTTAAAGAATTAGCCAGGCATGGTGGCACACACCTACAGTCCCAGCTACTCAGAATGCTGAGGTGGGAGGATCCCTGGAGCCCAGGAGGTTGACACCGTAGTGAGCAGAAATCATGCCATTGCACTTCAGCCTATGCCACAGAGGGAGACCCCATTTCAAAAAAAGCAAAAATCATGAGTACAAAAACAGGCCATAGGCTGGATTTGACCTGCTGGCAGTAGTTTGGCTACTACTCCACCAAATTCAGCAAGCAAGTAATAGTAGTAGTGTGGGCTCAAATCTACCAGGTGTTTATGTAGTCAAAGTCAAATAGACTTAGACCAAGTAAATCTATTAAGCTGCGTACCAAAAGAGCTGTAGCTGAATGTACAGGCAAGGAAGTACATTGAGGCCCTTGGAGAATAGCCACAGCATTGCTTTAAGGTATTACTATTGACATTATTTATAGCTAGGATTTGAACCCTGACAGACTGACTCCAAAGCCAATGTTCTTATCCACTGTGCTTATTCTGAAATAGCACCTTGTGAGTGGCTTTGTAGAGACATCTCACATTTTAGATAAACAGGGTGTTCCTTACTCTTTCCATAAATCAACTAGTTCTCAGTGATTTACATGAAAATTTCAGATGGACTGTCAATATATACTTGTTTCCAACAGATCAGTCTTAAGCTTCACTGCCTTCCCCCTTTGCCCAATCTTCTTTGTCAAGTACTTAATGATCTATAAACAAATACTTAAAAATGCAAATGACAATTCTGATATATATGGGATTCCTTTAGGAATAATTTTATAAGCTAAGGAGCCCTTTCAAAATATTAGTGATTCCTCAATGGAACAGCCTAGAAAGTCCAGAACTAAACCCAAACACACACAGGAGCTTAGTATATGCTAAAGGTGGTATTTACATTTATGGGGAAGAGATCGTTGATAAAATAGTATTGAGACAATTGGGCAGAAATCTAGAAAAAGAGTAAAGTTGAATCCACAACTCACATCTGACCCAAAACAAATTTCAGATGGGTCAGTGTTTTAGCATAAAAAATAAAACTATTAAAGAGTAGAAGAAAGGTCATTTAATAATAATCTTGGAATGGAGAGAAGTGCTTTCTAAGTATGACACAAAACCCATAAGCCAAAAAAGAAAATAAATATTTCTTCAAGGCAAAACTTCCTTGATGTTAAAAAAAATTCACAGACAGAAACATTTGCAATTTATACTACAGAAAAGGAATTAATTTTCTTAATATAAAACAGTCTCCTGTAAATCAGTTTTAAAAGGTCAACAAGCAAATTGCAAATGGTTAAGGATAATAAACAAATTTATAGAAAATGAAATACTAAATTAAATATAGTATAATTGCTCAACTTCATCCATAATAAGAGAAATGTAAATTAAAACCTCATTGAGATGATTTTCCATCTGTCAGACTGGTGATGATTAAAAGAAAGTTTCCTAACACCTTGCGCTGGTAACGATGTGGGTAAACAATCACTCTTCTGAGTTGTTGAGGGGAGAGTAAGTTGGCACAACCTGTATGGAGTGCAAGTTGGCCATATGTACCAAAATTTGAAATGCACTTTCCTTTGGACCCAGCAATTCCACTTTCAGGAATTTATTCTATAGACATGTTTTTGCATAATAAATGACAAATACACAAAGGTATTCACTGGCGTATTTACTGAAAAAACTCAAATGTTTATCAATAGGAAACATTTTTATAAATTATGGTAGATCCAAATGGACATCTGTTTGTTACTGGTAGAAAATCCTTTCCAAAATATATACTTAAATGGAAAAGCAAGGAATATAACAATGTTTATAGTATATAGTATGCCACCTTTGTCTAAAAACTGGGACAATATAATATATATCTGTATATGAAAGGCAGCAGAGCATAATGGTTAAGAGCATGGATTCTGGAGCCAACCAGCCTGGATTTGAATTTTGGCTCTACCATGTAATAACTATGTGACTTCTTTGTGCCTCAGTCTCCTCATCTGTAAACTGGAATTAATAATAGTACTACCTTGTTGAGCTGTTTTGAGGATTAAATGAGTTAATATTCTCAAAGACTTAGAAAAGTACCTTAGACACATAGTAAGTATTATTTAAGCATTTGTTAAAGAAATAAATAGCAGAGACTATAGCTGGGAGATTACATACAAAAAGTTGCATCTAGCTGAAGGGCAAAAATGAAACATTTATACCTGTTGAATATTCTACCAAATGCTTATATAATACCTATTTTAAAAAAATTACATGATATTTAAAGTGTAAGTGAGTTCTATTCCCTAGCACCCTCGACTTACCTGGACTCGTCTCCTCTCTACCCATCTTTTTTTGGCCCATCATTTCCACTTTCCATGCCTTCATTTATTGTTTCTTACTAAGTTTACTATCTCCTTCCTTTCCTTACCCCAGTCCCTTCATTTCTCTCTAACTTTCTATGCTGATTCATGACTTCACAGCCTTCTTTCTGCTGCCCACTCCCTATTCACCACATTCTCGAAGTTTCAAATCTAGATATCTCATCACCTCTAACTCAGCACATCAAAGTGAGCATGTCATCCCCCTCATCTCTACCTCTCTATTTTTATCTCCCAAGCTAGAAACTTGACATTTAACTTCGATTCTTCCATCTACTTCATCCCCTACATCCACCAAATCCATCAATGTATCCTTTCACATGTCTCTTCTGGACTATTTGCTATTAACAGGTATATTGGCTTAGACCAGCACTTCTCAAACTTTGATGGGCATAATGTGCATATGTATCAGCTGAAGAGCTTGTTAAATACAGATTCTGAATCAGTAGGTATGGTAGCCAGCCTACAAAATAGCCTCCAATGACCTCATGTCCTGGCATCTCTTCCTGTGTAGTACTCTCGCACATTGTATCAGGGTTGGCCTGCATGATCAAGAACATGAGAACAGAAAGTAATAGTAGACTATTTGTGAGATTAGATTATAGAAGACAATGTTGCTTTTGTCTTGGTTGCTGTCTGTCTCTTTCTCGGATTACTCACTCTGAGCAAAGACAGTTACAGAGTTGAGAAGTCACTTAGGCAGGCTATGGAGAGGCCAGCAAAGTAACAATCTGAAACCTCCACTCAACAGCTAGTGAAAACTGAAGCCTCTTGCCAATGGCCACATGAGCAAGTTTGGAAGTAGGTCCTTCAGCCCCCAGTCAAGCCTCCAGATGACTACAGCTCTAACCAAAATCTTCACTACAACCTCATGAGTGAACCACCTCTGAGCCAGAACCACCCAGTTAAATTACTCCTGGTTCCTGACCACAGATACCATGAGATACACATGTCTGTGGTTTTAAACTATCAAGTTTTAAGGTGGTTTGTCATACAGCAGCAGATAACTTAGACCAGTGGCCCCCAACCTTTTGGATGCCAGGGACTGGTTTTGTGGAAGACAATTTTTCCATGGACTTGGGGGAAGAGGGGATGGTTTCAGGATGATTCAAATGCATTACATTTATTGTGCACTTTATTTGCAAGATATAATGTATATACATGTATACATTATTACATGTAGTCTATACAGTGACAGAACATGAGGCATTAGATTCTCATAAGGAGCCTGCAACCTACATCCCTCACATGTACAGTTCACAATAAGGTTCATGCTCTTAGAAGAATGTCATGCCACTGCTGAGCTGACAGGAGGCGGAGCTCAGGTGGTGAGGCTCAATTGCCTGCTGCCCACTTCCCGCTGTGCAGCCCAATTCCTAACAGGCCATGGATCAGTACTGGTCTGTGGCCCAGACAGTATAATCTGGGATGGAGCCTGAAAAAATTCTGCATTCCCAATAGGCTCCCAGAGGATACTGATGTTAATACTGCTGGACCTTGCTTGAGCAGCAAGCCCTATAGCATTGCAAAAGCCTCCCACCAAATCCCTACCCTGAGTAACTCTCTGCTCCAATCCAAACGTTCCTGTTTCACAATGTACAATGGTTCCCTATTACCTATTATATAAAGTCAAAGTCCTCAGCCTGTTTATCAAAATTTTTTGGCAGCTGGCCATATTTATGCTTTTAGTAATATTTCTTACTGCTCTCCACCAGGCACTTTCTGCTCTTGTCAACCTGATCTCCTCACCACCTTCTGCACACATCACATTTATTCCTTTTCCTGGGCTTTCTGTTATCACCTTGTCCACTTATTTCCTACCATCACCAGTATACATACAACTAGCATGTCTTCCACCCTCCTCTGCTATCCAAACTCAGCCTCTAAGACCTAGTTCAGGTCTTATTTCCCCATAAAATTTTCCCCACTTTATTTTTACCTAACAGTTTTATGAGTCACAATCTCAACTTCCAAGCTTAATTTTAAGCAATTTTGGGTCAGGAATATAGCTCATAAGTCTTAATAGCTCTGGGGCACCCACCACAGGGTTGGACACATAAAAAGTAAGTAAGTGTCAATTGGCTGAATCTGCCTGTTACATTCAATGTGGCCACATGCCTACCAGCACTGCCAAAATTTACTCCCAGGTTTTACAACAACGGAGAGAATCCCTGAAAAAATCCACTCCCCTCTTCCCTGCCACCTTCCTCTAGACGAAGTTACTGTCTTATTTATTCTTTCCACATCACTGGCAGGTAAGAAGGTACAATATTGAAAGGACAGCTTTTATTATGGGCGGCAATAGAAGGGGAAATAATGTCACAGGTAATCCAAAAGCCATTTCATTTTGGATCTGAAATCCTTTCTTTGATCAGGAAGGCAGATGTGCTGTGAACTCATTAGGGTTTCCCTAAGCAGTGTGAATCATCCACAGGAACACATTGAGAAGGCAGCCAGGGGAGATAGACATGAGAACACAGTGGCTGATGAAGGAAGACCATCTGAGAAAGATAAATACCCCAAAACAGATCATGCACATTGAAGGTAATGAACAAAACAAGTAACACAAAGGTGGAGACGGACCAAGAGAGACATGACCCTGAGGCCTTGCATGTTCCACACATCAGACCGTAAAGACCATTTTACAAAAGAACTACATCCACTGTATTTCGAATGTTTACTATCTTTCAGACATTGTACTATTCACTTTGCACAAATCAACTCATGTTAATCCATACCACAATCCTGCAAGTTAGATGCTAAGGGTAGTCCCATTTCCCTGATGAGGAAGCTGAGGCTCAGAAAGGTTAAGTAACTTCTCCATGATCACACAGCTAGGAATTGGTTGAGCTGGGACTTGAATCCAGTACTATCTGAAGCCAAAGCCTGTATTCTCAATCTCTACATTCTAGGTCTAGCCCTCATCCACATTTTGGTAGATAATACATGGAAATCTCTATGACAGATTCATGGAAATTTGGAAAGCAGGAGAAAGTTACTATTCAGTTCCTATCCACACCTAGATACCTCATAACCTCCTGCCCCTTGACTGCCCTAGGCTACCCAGGGCATCTCATCAGGTGGGGAAGGAACCCCAGAATTATGCTTCCAAGGAAGTATGCTCATTATATATTTTTTTATTTTTATTTATTTTTTTAATTTTTGAGATGGAGTTTCACTCTGTCCCCCAGACTGGAGTGCAGTGGCGCGAACTCAGCTCACTGCAACCTCCACCTCCTGGGTCCGACCAATTCTCTTGCCTCAGTCTCCTGAGTAGCTGGCACGCCCCACCACACCCAGCTATTTTTTGTATTTTTAGTAGAGACCAAGTTTCACTATGTTGGCCAGGATGGTCTCCATCACCTGATCTTGTGATCCGCCCACCTTGGCCTCTCAAAGTGCTGAGATTACAGGCATGAACCACCGTGCCCTGGCCTGCTCGTTCTATATTTTAAGCCCTTAATTCCAAAGCCTGCAGGGCAGCAATGAGTGTAATTAAATAATCAAATTTTGTTACCAGGTTACTAATGGATTACCCCTCCCAGGTAACATAAAGCATTAGCTCTATTAAAACAGAACACCCTAAAGAGGCAATCTAATGACAGGAATTTGGGCACTTTGCCAGGCCCAAGGGAAAGGAAGTTTGGAGCCAAAAAACCTTTTCATGCCCCTCCTAGCATGCCTTTTCTTCCTTTGGGTTTGATGTGTGCCTTAAACACATCATTGCTTGCACTTTTCTTATTTAACAACAGCAGTAGAACAGAATGTGGCTTCTTTTAAAAAAATTTTTAATGAAGTTTCCAAATCTCAATTAAAAGAAACATCTTTCCATCCATCTATTTATCCCTGCCAAGCATTTGTGTTTTGAAGCTGGAAGTTTCATTATCTGAAATTTGCAGGCAATTACTAGGTCTAGTAACTCCCAAGATGTGAGCATTTTTGCTAACAGTCTGAAGTGAAAAGTGATTTTGAGAGAGAGAGAGAGAGTGTTAGGGAGACAGTCCGCTTAGAAAAGAAAGACGTAATGAAGGCAGGCGGGAGAAGAGGCAGTGGAAACCAGATCCAGCCATATATTTGTCTCATTTGACTTTGCGAGCTCCAGAAGTATTAATGAGCAGTCTTCTAAGTCCCAGGGGAAGCTTTTGGATTTACAGCTTTAAACAACAACTCATCCTCATCTTGGCATAAAGTCAAACCAAAATTTGTCATAGTTTATAATGCTTGTTAACGAAGAACATAAAAAATTAATGCTCATTAGGGTGCTTGTTAATATGCATAGTACTCTCCAGTTTGACTTAAGTAAAGCACCACTTCACGATAGTATTATGGCCCAGCAGCGAAAGGAGGCTGTTCAAGTCGGAATGATGTTCCCTTGGGACAGCATTAGCTGCAGTGCAAGGCTGGGCACCTGTCAGCCTCTTCCTGAACCTTCCAGACAGGTGAGAAAACAGGAAGCTCTTAGAGAACAAGTGGCTGAGGCCCCTGCTGGGATGTCTAATTCCACACTCCAGTTTTCCTGTTCTACAGTGTTATTTGGTGAAATAAATTGGATTGAATTGTGGTCAGTGGTACAATCAGGTCTTGGCCAAGAAAGAAACCACTAAAGAAAGAAGGACGCTCAAAAGCTTAAGCTCAAAAGAAATAAATGGCAGGGGCCAGGATGGTGGGAGGCAATAAGGAGAGAAGATGAAAAAAAAAAAGACATAGCAAGTAAATTGTTTTAAAAGATAGGGATCAAGGGATAAACAAGAGTGAGACAAATATCCAGATGCTGTCATATTCCAAAGCAGAGTACACACAGCTAGGATATTACTATTTGCATGATGATTCATTAATTTTTTTCTTTGCCAATTTGAGGTTTTTGAGACTGTTGTTGTCTTTTTTTTTTTTTCTTTTTTTTTTTTTGAGACAGAGTCTTGCTCTGTCGCTAGGCTGGAGTGCAGTGGCACGATCTCGGCCCACTGCAACCTCTGCCTCCCAGGCTCAAGCAATTCCCCTGCCTCAGCCTCCTGAGTAGCTAAGATGACAGGCGAGCATTTCAAAATCATTTGTTCCAGTGTACCACTGTACATGAAAACTTGTACTTGAACTCTGGAATTTGTGGCAAGTTCTTTTTAGAGAATCTTGAACTTGCAACAAAGGTACAGAGCAAGGAAGAAAATGAGAGTGAGACAGGAGAATTTGAGCCCCAGCTCTACTACTTAGTGTGGAAACGAATGACCTTGGAGAAGCCACTTAATCTTCCTAAGCCTCAATTTGCTCATCTGTAAACTATTAGAGTGAGCTGTATGAAATTGCCATTTCATTTTTGTAGGTCAAAATGCTCAAATATCAGCAACTTCACATGGTTCAACCTAATAAAAGGATTAAACAGGATGATATATTTGAAGGAAATTTTTAAACTCTAAAATGCCAAAGATCATTTACGATCATCCGTAGCTGTTGCTACTTCAAGAAAAACATATGAATATGCACTATATTATGTTTCACCAAAAGGAACAGCCAAATCAAATCAAATCTCTTTCTTCAATATTGCCAAAGATCTTTCTGATGCAAGATTCAGGGTTAGGATAGCCGCAGCTCAAGTCTATCACTGTAAACCAATATTATTAACACTGTTTAAGATTATTTTAAAATGTCCTGTCTTGCTGCAATAGGTATTTAACAAAAAGTATTCACAGTAACTTCCAAATGGCTACACACACACACACATACACACACACACCCCTCAGCCATCCTCCTCTCTCTCCCTAAATTGACCTAAAGCCTTACCAGTGAGAAAATAGTACAAAGTTGTCAAGGAAAAGTCCCCATAATGGCGTCACCCCAAAATATTGATTATAGCAGGTCCAAGTAGTATGTAGGAAAGAAGGCAGCCCAGAGAAGCAGGGAAATTTGATAGAGATTATGCAGATTCTAGAAATCAGAGCAGGCAATGGGACTAGGCCAAGTAGGCAAGCTAGATTCAGAGCAAAGGGGGCAGGAAAAGTGAAGGCAGCTAGTGGGTCCAAAGCCTGATAAACAAAACCACCAGTAACCAAAAGGCCACAAACACTTGAAGGCCGAAAGAGGCAGAAATTGGGAGCTCTGTAAAAGGCAGAAATGCAGAGGAAGGTAAGTGACCAAATTTCCAGCAGCCAAGAGATATAATAGGGCAAAGTACAATTCAGATAAAACATAAATATCCATCTGGAAGAGGATCTAATTCAATGGCGCAAAATGTTGCTGCATCTCTCATCTTAGAAGATTGTTATGCTTCCTGTGAAGGCAGACATCAGTTCTGGCATTGCCAGGCTAGGACTAAGAGGGAGAAATATTTAGACGATATGGCTGGAGTAAAAAAAGAAAAGGTTAATCAAAAGATTATTTATGATGATGGGGAGTGGGGCAGGTTATTGGTGGGAAACAGGGCTCTGTATGAAGCAAAAAGAAAGCAATTAGCATTAGAGGAAGTATTCAAGTATTCAGAAAGCTTGCACACACACAGACACACACACACACACACAGCCAATCAAGCTGTGAAAACTCAGACTCTCTCTGAGGAGCAGAATATGATATTGTATTAGAATAATTGACTTTCCCATTCAACCTAGATAAGAAACGAATGGCATATTGTACTGGGCACACATCTCTAATAGAGATAATGCCACCTCCTTTGATAGGTGTATAGCATTGTGTCTGTCCAGCAGGCAATCTGAGGCATTTTTTTCTTGCCTTCCTAAGTTTGAGCTTCATTCTCAAACAAACTGACGGTAGGGAATTTCAGTAATGACTTGCCACCCTGCGTTAGCCCTTTCCTGCTCTGAAAACACTCCCTCTTTGCGCTTTGTGTTCAAAGACAGTAGTCTGAATTTACATTTGTTGGATTTTATTGTTTCTTCACTCATTGTTGCCCTTCAGAATGCAGCATTCTCCAAATTTGGGATTTTGCTCACTGCATCGTCTTCCAGCTCATTAATATAAATAATAAAGAGCCTGGTTTCCAATGCTGTTCCCTTTCAGAACCATATTAATAATTCATTTCCAGCTTGACAAAGTCCTTTCGGCAGCTGCTTTGTGGGAGGCTTTGCTCCTCACAGTGGCGATAGGTCAATTGTCTTATGGTGAAATTGAACCAGAGGGCCTGAGAAGGGCATTTGTATTCCCTGCATGTGACTATAGGGGATTAACGGTGTAGGGGGAAAAGCACCAAGTCCACTTCTAAGGCTCCCTCTGGAGACTTAGCCTCTTGTTCCTGTGTTCTTTCCAAATCTGCTCTTTTTAGCATTAATTATGAAGACAATGAGCTCAGTGCCAAAGTGTAGAAGCTGGATCCTCAGTTATGCACAGGGAATGAAAAGTCTGTCAGTCAAGATAACAGTCTTTTTTCTTTTTCTAGGAGAGAACTTAATGACCAAGTCAGGTCAGCTCAGACTGCCTAGGGCATGCAGTGGTTTATCCAGCATCCTGCACATGGTAGGTGCTTAGATTTCTGTTAACTGACTAACTTAGTTACAGTATCTGGCCATGAAAATTGTTCCAGGGACAAAGACTGGTGAGGTAATACCCACCGAAATTATCATGCCCCTCTCCTTTTCCACCAGATGTTCCTCTGGAACACCTAGTGAGACATAGAAATCTAACACAGGCGTGTCCAAACATTAGGCTTCCCTGGGCCACATTGGAAGAAGCAGCATTGTCTTGGGCCACACATAAAGTACACAAACAGTAACCATAACTGGTAAGCTAAAAAAAAATCACAATAAAATATCATAATGTTTTAAGCAAGTTTATGAATTTGTGTTGGGGCACAGTTTGGACAAGCTTGGTCTAATACAAGAATTGAAGATTTGAAGAGCCACAGATAGGGAGTGTAAAGAGCCAGCTATAGACTGAAAGCCATGGACTACGTGACATCAGGTAAAAACATTCTGCAGAGACAACAGTGGCCCTTTGTCAATGGTGTAAGGAAGAAGCAAGATAGAAAAAGCTACCAGGAGCTCTGAGTGATCAGAGAGTGGTGTCCAGTACCAAATTCTCCATGGGAAAGTCAGGCAAAAGGAAGTAATCCTGTCAGAGCAGCCTTCATGGAGCTGTCCTGGGACAGTAAGATGCAGTAACTCTGAACACAGAATCAGAAAAGGCTTTTCAGATGGTTGCCCATGGATTCCCAATCAGCCCAAACCATTCTTTGTTCCCTGGGTAGATGGGAGTCTACCTGGTGTCATGTTCTGCCTAGACCACCTCTAAATACAGACTTTTAGAAAAGAGATGAGGTGAGGCATGGTGGCTCGTCCGTAATCCCAGCACTTTGGGAGGCCAAGACGGGAAGATCACTTGAACCCAGGAGTTCAAGACCAAGCTGGGCAATACAGGAAGACCTGTCTCTACAAAAATTTTAAAAAAATTATTTGAGCATGGTGGCATGTGTCTGTGGTCCTGGCTACTTGGGCGGCTGAGGTGGGAGGATCACTTGGGTCTGGGAGGTTGAGGCTGCAGTGATCTATGATCACACTACTGCACTCCAGCCTGGACAACAGAGTGAGACCCTGTCTCCAAGTCATACAAACCAGAAGATAGAAGTAAAAGCACTTTTTCTTGAGTGATGCATGTTTCGGGAGACTAAGTGCTGGGGGGATCTAGCCCTTTAACAATACCCTCATCCCGATACCCTTTTTCCCCCAATAGTCTCATCAGGACCTCTTATGCCTCTTCTCTTCAAATCATTCAGTGTCTTGCTCTTTACAAGATGGAATGGATACTAGTGTGGTTAGATTAGTAAATTTTTGCTAGAATGGGTTACACTTCTCCCAAATCAATGTAACATACTATGCTATGAAAGGCAGTGTAGAATAATGATTAAAAGTACAGACTCTGGAGCCAGTCTGCCTGGGTTTGTAATATTGGCTCCTGACATTCACTAACTGTGAGTTCCTGGGCCTCTCTCTCTGTTTGCTCATCTGTAAAATGTGGATACTAAACATAGTACCTTCCTCGTAGGGTTGTTACAAGGAATAAGTGTATTAATATCTATGAAGCCCTTAAAATAGTGTCTAGTATATAGTGAGAACTACATAATTGCTTATTAAATAAACTTAGTTTATTATAATTACTTTGAAAGGTTTTCAAAGGGTGATCTTTAATGATGGGATTTCAGGCACTGCAAGAAAATGGTATTTTGGAGCACGCCTCACATCATTTACATGGATAACTATCTATACTAATGAGGCCCTTAAACCCTTAGAAATCTATTCATCCAGAATAGATTGACTGCTCATGACTCTCCACCTTCAAGATTCTTTTTTGCTGCCCAGTGAACATATCTAGGACAGAAGCTAAAAAACTAAATCTATGGTTTCCATGCCTCTGCATCTCCAGACCTTTGCCTCCCATCTATCTTTGCAAAGTGCTTACAGGCTAAACACAAATCAAATTCAGCCCCATTAACAGCTCTGCAGATAACATCTGAGGTTCATTGCTTGGCAACCTCCAACCTCCCACTAACCTCCCTGTTCCCTGCTGAACCAACTCATGCTCTGACCCAGCTAGCTAAGGATGTGTTGGTCGGTCACCAGCATGGGTCAATCGCTCGCAGTCTGTAAGGCTGTGGAGGAAAAGAGGATGTAAATGAACTTGAGTTCAGTCCTTGTTTGTATAAAGTGGCATGTCCAACAGGAAACAAAACCCATTCCTATATGAAGAGATTTTACCTCATATATAATAAGGCTCCCAGTGGGTAGCCTGACACCAAACGAATAGCTGTAAGAAAACTATCCTTTCATTGTGACCTGAGCAAAGACCAAAGAATGGTGAAATTGATGAGATTTTAATTCTTTTGGTTTTGTGCTAAGCTGAAAAATCTTATAAGATCAGGAACCTGGTGGAGTACACTAAGCACCTGGCCTTTGGGAGAATTTTGCTCCCTTTCTTTCTCAAAGACAGATGACACGGGACTAAACACAACACTGGTTTATTCACATTTTGAAGACCCTCGCCTGGGAGGCATTTTGGGTGTAGAAACAGGGCTAACCTGAAACAAACTGACACATCCTTTTCATCTTTACTTTGTTTCCATCCCCTTGTCTTTCCTGTTCCTGGTATCCTCATATTGACCCCATTCTTTTCTTTCTTTTTTTTTTTTGTGAGACAGAGTCTCGGTCTGTCATCCAGGCTGGAGTGAAGTGGTACGATCATGGCTCATGGCAGCCTCCACTTCCCTGGCTCAAGCAATCCTCCCACCTTAGCCTCTAGAGTAGCTGGGACTACAGGCAGGTACCAACATGCCCAACTGATTTTTATATTTTTACTAGAGACAGGGTTTTGTCCAGTCTGGTCCCAAACTCTTGGGCTCAAGTGATCCATCAGCCTCGGCCTCCCAGAATGTTGAGATTACAGGTGTGAGCTACCATACCCAGCCTGATCCCTGACTTTCTAAGAATCCTGTCCTTGCAAAATTTTCACCTCAAAGAAATCTGATCTTTCCATTCAATGAACCATATTTGGCTATGTATTCTCTACACTCCTCTATTTTGTTCCCCTGACCTAGCTCATATCCTATTATTTTGTCATCTGTTTTCCAATATATTAGCAATTTAATGAAACAAACTATGTTAGGGCATCAAAGACTGAAAATAAGTTAGCATATTATCCTCATTTGATATGGCAGCAACTGTTAGCTGTCCTCCAAAATCTATTCTCCCATATTTTTCCTGGCAAAATGACTAGACTACATTCCCCAGCCTCCCTTGCAATTAGATTTGAACATGTGATTGAATTCTAACCAATGGCATGTGAGAAAACATACAGGGAACCACCTTCAGGTCAAAACTTTTAAGAAAAGAGTCTTACTCTCGAGGCTGGCTATTTTCTTCCACCAGCTGTGTATAGATGCCCATGCGGCCCTAGGACATTGAGGGACCACAAAATGAGGAAAGCCTGAATCTCAAAATGATTGTGGGGAGGAGAACCACCCTGCTGACCTGAGAACCCACATGTGATTGCTATGTGAGCAAGAAGTAAACTATTACATTGAGGTATTACATATTTGGGTTTACTCATTACCACAGCTTAGCCTAGAACACCCGAAGACACCTGGAATATAGGCATTTTTACAGACATTGCCTATAGACAAATATCCCGTGTCAAAGTGCTGAATCTCTAATAGCAAGAAATTTCAGGTATCATTGATGGAGATTTTGGAGATAGAGCTTTTTCCAGAAACCCTCACATCATCTACAAAGACAAATCATAGATGGATTCAGCCACAAAGCATGAAGGGAGAGGAAGCTGGGCCAAGCAAAGACCCATTAACTAGAATAGGTGCTGAGGGAATCTGACCACAGTAAAGAGCAGGATCTCAACCAGGACACCTGGGAATATCTAGAGCAGTGTGTACTGCCTCAAACAATAGTAAAGGGAGGAGAGCCAACTCAGTAACAAGAACTTCTAGAAAGGTTTCAACCCAGAAGTGAAGCACAGAGTGCATCATCATCATCATGATATGTCCAAATCTTGCCAGCTAATAAGGTATCAAAGAAACAGGCTGGGGCAGACTCTAGGAAGAGAAGTTTGGCAGGAGTTTGGCAAGGTTCTGCATGGGGACTCAGCCCTAGAGGAAACAAGCCCAAAGTACCGGACAAACTGTACAGTGGGAGATCAGAGCAAAAGCAACCTAGAAAGGGGGCAAGGAACACTGCACTTCAAGGGTTTGTAATGAATGCACAAAGCTCACTCCCGGCTCACTGTTTCAAGCCCAGTTAAATTAGTCTGAGGTTGCTGATATATTTTCTGCCATTTTAAACATTGATTTAGGAAAGGGGTAGGGGGTGATATGGGCCTGCAAATGGGGCTCATCAATTCAGTTGAAAGGCACTAGGGAAAACAAAGGCAAGGAAGATGTGGGAGGAACTGACAATTTAAAGATCCATTTTCAGCTAATGTCAGTTCTGGCCAACAAATCTTCGTATTAGTCAGAAAGGCATGGCTAATGTCAAATCATAGGCGAACAATTAAAAATGCATAACATCATCTTCATTAAGTCAGTACCATTAAAGACCAGAACTATTAGCACATTTAAGCATGCATGACCAGTACCTCTCTTACCAGTTTGTGAGCAAATCCTCTTTGTCCTTGCAAGATTCCACGTTAGCCAGATTCAAAGAATTATCCAGCTAATATTGGCCATGGCCAGAGTTGGGACTTCATCTGTAGAAATTGCAAAAAAAAAAAAAAAAAAAAAAAAAAAAAGGCTTTCAGTCTCATTTTGCAATAGTGATCATTTCTGACATTGGAGTGTTGTACATTTATTATCTGTCTCCCTGTGAGCCCTTTCACAGCAGCTAAAGTACTCCCTCTGATGGTCTGTAGGTTTCACTCACAACTAACAACAGGGCATTGTTCTGTTGAATTTTTCCTCAGGATGCTTCTAACAATCCCCAAAGCTGGAACCCTGACAGCACTTAGTTCAAGCTTTGATTGAGCTCTTTTGGTCTTTTTTTTTTTTTTTTTCTAAGGAAAATAAGAAACTGGTATAATCTGTTTTAGAACTTGGAATACACACACACGTACAAATATGCTATGTACGTAGAACATATGCATAATTCAGCAACTTTGATCTCCCTGATTCTAAAAGACTTTGCTTACAGAACGCTTTGCAGAATTCAAATCAATAAAAAATGCTGTCTTGCCAACCCAAAATGGGCTTATAGCAGTGGTGCTTACAGAGGAAGGGGAATTGCAATATCCAATCACTGCAACAAGGAAGCTGACTGCACAGTGTGATATGGCCAGCAAAAGGCCAGTTGCACCATACAAAGTCCTACAATTCTAACCATTCATGTCAAAGATCTTGTAGGAGCCATGGGAAGAACCTATAGTCATTTCCCCTTGAGTAGCCATGCTTATAAAGCACTCGTGACCCTCTCCAACATGATTCCCCACCAATAAAGCCTTACTTGTCCCTATATTCCATACATTCTTTCTACTTTACCCCAGAGCCTGTTGTTACTGTCTAATCCCTAAGATGAACCTCCTAGCTTCATCCTGCTTTGTTCCATAACTATACTTTACCCCACCACAGAAAATCAGTACCCCTTCCTTTCTCAACACCACAGCAGTTTTCAGACATCAGTTTACAAAATAGTGCTGGGCTGTGATAAAGTTTGGCTTTTTTAAAAAACAAAATTAGAAAAATAAGGTCAATGTCATGTGAGTTTGTCAAAAAGCTAAATGTATTCAGTTAAAAGGCTGTCCATTTTTCTGAGATGATGTCCTTCCTGCTTTATTTGAGGGCTGGGAGACATTAAAGCACCCTTCTTTTTATAAAACTAGGGTGATAGTAGATGGTGGTTGAGATTCGGCTTGGGTTTTTTATTTTTTTACTTTGCAAAAAGAAAAAGAAAGTATCTGGCAGTGGTAAGGGATAAAGACATTGACGAGCTCCTTTAAACATACCAGGAATGAGATTAGAAGGGGTCTGTTTCAGTATAAGGAGGAAACTGAGAGGGACAAAAAGGTCAGATGCAGTTAGAACACCACTGTAAGGTGAGGAACGAGAGGGTAGTAGCAGAAGAGAATCTGGAGTATGCTGAAGACAAGGTCTTTTCAAATTCTATAATGAAGTCCAGCTCCAACTGCAGCCCTCCCATTTGCCTAATTACAATGACTCTCAAAAAGGCACATTGGGATACATTGCATTGATATAATTTGCAAATAAGACTCAAATTTTATCCTGCTAGCAATTAAATTCCCAATTACCTGGAAGGCAAACACGGTCATGCAAATCATAGATGCAGGCTGATTCATATCAGAACTCCAGTGGTTATCACTTTAGAACTAGGCAATTTGCATCTCCTTTCTTTTTTAGAGGATGCAGTGAAATTTACTTCAACTGGACTTTGTGAGTTACAGGACTAAACTCCATTAATTTTCTGAATATAAAATGTTATTTTAGCTTATCTGAAAATTGATCTTCTCCCAAGACTGTCCCCCTTAATCTTTTTCTCCCTCTGCTTCTTCATAAATGTATTATCTAGTTCAGTCCCCATATTATTTATCATCTATTATTATTTATTAATTCACTAACACTATCATATAATTCAGCAATGGAATTTTTGCCATAATGCTTTTCAATACATTTGCATACTGAATAAAACCATATTGATTCTTAAGGATTTTTATGTGCTAGAAATGCTTGCTGCAGACAAATTTGCAAACAAATTTTTATTTGGTTTCCGGAGACATTATTTTGACATGATTTCAACTGACGCCAACAAATCAAACCAAGTCCTGCAACAAATGCCTTCTTAATGGGTTTTGCACTATTTGTTTCAGTTGACACCATTTATTATAATTTAACAGTGTTTCCTTCCTAGAAAAGTCCAAAATCAATAAAAAATGATGACATATGTTTGTATTTATTTGGAAATACAAATGCAACCAAAGGGCTCTGTCAATGTACGATTAATAGAGTACAAGATGTTGTGGTTTGGGGCATCTGATTGTCTGTCTTGTAATATGAATTTTGAAATAGCTTGGGATTCCTGCTCCTTGACTTTCAGGTTAGGATAGAATTTCACATTAGTGATAAATCGCCCTGGATACGTGGTTTTCTATTTCAATTTTCTGCAACGTAGCTTCATCAGTTCACAAGGGGGGACTGGGACCACATGTGGGATGAGAAGAATTACAAGCTGGTAATAAAATGTTAAGACAAAAAAAGCAAACACATTTGAAATTTTATTACTGAGAGAGATGCCAAAACTGACATTTCTGTCTTTTCTTCCAACTATTATGGTGCACAGGCTGGCAATGGAGAGCCCAAAGCTCAGGGCTGGGCACAGAGGTTCAACATCAAGTTCATGACAACCCTCTCGCTTTTTTAGATAAATTTTTCTCCATATTGACAGTTGGGAAATATGATTAAGAATTGCAAGGAGAAAAATTACTCAGCTCTGAGCCTGACTGCCAACCCTCTCACAAACACATTTTCAGGATCTGCCTTTCCCCTGACCCAGGTCCAGTCCCTTGATTCTCTTCTGCGGTCCAGGTGCAGGTGAAATTCTATCATAGAATTAAAACATCTCATGGCTAGAAGGATCTGAAAAGTCATCTAGTTCAGTGGCTCCCAAAAGCCAGTTTCAGGGATTTGTGCAAAATCCTAATGAAATCTTGCAGGTCTGTAAAACAATAAGGGCAATGTGGTAGAAAGCTAAATTTATTAAAGGACTTTGCTTCACTCTGAGATTATGTCCTTTCTACTTTTGGGGTGTGAAATGATGGTGTTTTAAATGATAGTTTGTTTTTTCTTCTTTCTCTAGTGTTCTCATTAAAGGGAGAACCTTGATTTTTTTGCCTCATATCTACATGAAAAGAGAGGTCCACTAGAAAAATACTCCTGCCTCCCCTATCCTTCATTTACTCTTCACGATGGTAGGAAAAGTGAATTATTTTATTTAGTACGTTTCAAAGAAAAAAAATGAGCATCTTCAACTTGGCGCCTGCTGAGTTTCTTACTTTCTGGAGCCATCTTATCCACGAAATGCCCACATTCTATGCCAAACAGGAAAGAAACCAACATCTATAGAGAATGCCTATAGTTGTACAGATGGGACAATGACTGGATGGGTAAACTGATCGGGGTGGCGTACTAGTACACCCATTTGGCCGAAGATCTAAATCCACAATCTCCACTTCAGCTTTATCTGTGCTAAAGATGACATTTTATCTTTCAGCTGACTTCTGTATCTGTATGCCAATTAAGAGCTAATACCTAACACTTTTAGGGCATTTATTATGAACAAGGTGCTGTTCACATGCTTTATACCTGCGGTAGCTATTATTATCCCCATTTTACAAATGAAGAAACTGAGGCACAAAAGGTTTAAAGAATTTTCCTGAGGTCACTCAGCTAGTAAGTGACAGTCTATACCCAGGCATTCTGGCTCCAAATTCTAATGGATTTCAGACTCAGAAAGACAAAGAAAATGTTATCCATTGCCCCCCTAAAATCTTATCAGGCCTCACTTGGTTAGAAAAATTTTAAATACCTAATGTAGATGACAGGGTGATGGATGCAGCAAACCACCATAGCACATGTATACCTATGTAACAAACCTGCACATTCTGCACATGTACCCCAGAACTTAAAGTATAATAATAATAATAAATAAATAAAAAAAATAAAAATGCAAAAAAAAAGAAAAAGTAAAAGTTGGAAATCTGTATCAGTATTTTCATTTTTTCTTGAATCTTCACTAATTGGTCGTACAGATCCAGTAGTCTACTACTGACTGATTTGACCCAAGCACTCATACACTTCAGAATTCCCCTCTGCCTTCCTCCTGCCCATTGTGTACCCTACATCAATGTATCCAAAGACCTATGATAACAGGAAATGCTATTAAGGCCACCCATTCTTGTTAGCACTGATCCAATTCACAGAGAATTCTTTATATCAAGCTGAAATCTGTTCCTAGAATTGTTACATGCAGCTAAGCAGGACAAATCTGATCCCGCCTCTAAAAAATAACCCTCCCTAAGTGTTTTTTTTTTTTTTTTACTCTTAATTAAACATCCTGGGTTCCTTATGTCATGGCTTGGAGTCCCTTCATCGCACTAGTAATCCTCTTCTGAAAAGACTCATCTTTCAGACTAGAGCCCGAAACCATCCCTTTAAAAGACAGTTTTCTTTTTTCTTTTCTTTTCTTTTTTTTTTTTTTTGAGACAGAGTCTCACTCTGTTGCTCAGGCTGAAGTGCAATGGCACAATCTCGGCTCACTGCAACCTCTGCCTCCTGGGTTCAAGCGATTCTCCTGCCTCAGCCTCTTGAGTAGCTGGGATTACAGGCGCATGCCACCACGACCAGCTAACTTTTGTATTTTTAGTAGAGGTGGGGTTTCACGATGTTAGTCAGGCTGGTCTCGAACTCCTGACCTCATGATCCACCCACCTCAGCCTCCCAAAGTACTGAGATTACAGGCATGAGCCACAGAACCTGGCCTTAAGAGACAGTTTTCAAAACAGAATCTAATAGTGCAAGTGAAATATGGTCACTAACTACTAGAGCAGGCCAATTCCTTGTTAGTTTGGGATTCTACACTTCTATAAATATCTTCCATGCACTAGCGATTTTGTCAGCCACTGAATCATCTGGAAGTACATGGCCCAGGCCACAGGAGTTTCCTAACTCTTATCTTGAAATCAAGTGACCATCAAGTTCACATGTCATAAAAAGGTCAGAGAAGTCATACCCTCATATATGTTTAATACCACCTGGTCTTTAGCTCCTGATTTGGGTCTGCCACCAGTTCCTGCATTTTTTCCATGGTTATTAAACTTTGATGCTGACCTGATCTGATAATTGATCTTGCCATGCCCTTTGGTTTTCCTGAAAAGGGATCTTTTGGAATGCCAGGGGAGCTTGACAGTACCCTCAGGCCAGACTGTCACAAGCATTTTCCCTGTTCAGTTTGCTTGTTTGCTGTGTGCCTTTGGCTACATCTATAAACTGCCAAAACATTCAGCTGACTCTGTCGATAAATCAGGCAATTCAGTGGAGAAAGATTAGTCAAATCAGTTGTTTATCAGCATGTAGAAAAACATAGTAATCCAAGTGAGAAATATAAGGTTACAATGATGTGAAGATAAATTTATGTATGACAGATCCTTAATGAGTGAACGATAGTTAAGATTACTAGGAATCAAAGGATACAAACTTCTATTTAGACAGAAAGAATAATTTCAAGAGATTTATTGTACAACATGGTGACTGTAGTTAATAACTATGTATTGTATGCTTGAAACATACTAAAAAAGTAGATTCTAAGTATTCTCACCCCTCCAAAATTATAAGTATATGGGCTAATGCATATGTTAATTAGCTTGATCTAGACATTCCACAATGTATATGCATTTCAAATATCATGCTGTATACCACATATGTATATAATTTTAATTCGTCAATTTAAAAATAAGAATAATTTTAAAATATGGGCAAAAAAACATTATTAGAGATTGTTCCTAAGCTTTGAAGGTTGCTGTTATGAAAAGCAAACATATCCATCCCACCACAAAATTTCTCTAGCTACCACAGTTGAAGGTAGAATCCTAGGCTATAGGAAATACTGGCATGAGTCAATCCGGCAGGCCTTAAATTCTTATAAAAACATAAGGACAAAATAATTCAGAGAAAGGAAATGAAAATTCAGAATTCATAAGCAAGTTATATCATTGTGTGCCTTCTAGACACCTTGAAACAAAAGCCAGATTCATCCAGAAAGCATTTTCTGATTATTAATCCATAAATTCATATAATAGTATAAGAAAACAGGACAGCAATAAGTTATTATTTCAAATATAACAATGCAGAGGTTATATGCCTAGTCTAAGGGTAACAAAAATGGCATCTAGAAACTGAGACACATGAAATAAATTATCACTCCTGCCTTTTAATCAATTTACAAAGGCTGTATGGCCTCAGTTGCCTCAAAAACAAATCAGTACCTATTTAGGCTTAAATATTGGGCTTTTCGATAACTAGTTTATAAATGAAACCATAAGCCACGTGAAAGCATTTTGAAAATGTCATTAAGAAGTAGGTGGCCAGGCGCGGTGGCTCCTGCCTGTAATCCCAGCACTTTGGGAGGCCCGGGTGGGCCGATTGCCTAAGCTCAGGAGTTCTAGACCAGACTGGCCAACATGGTGAAACCTCATCTCTACTAAAAATACAAAAATTAGCTAGATGTGGTGGCAGGCACCTGTAGTCCAAACTACTTGGGAGGCTGAGGCAGGAGAATCTCTTGAACCCGGGAGGCAGAGGTTGCAGTGAGCCGAGATCATGCCATTACACTCCAGCCTGGGACACAAGAGCAAGCCTTCATCTCAAAAGAAAAAAAAAGGAGGTGATAGAAACCTGAGCTTTAAATGTTCCCTTGTTTTAAATAAATTTACCTTACTCTTTGTTTTAAGTAAATTCACTTTACCTGAGTTCTGATTTAGATATTGATAAAGAAGTTCATTTATCTTACTTTTTAAAGTAGCTAAGAATGTAATGTAAGGAATTTTCATGCTGGAGTAACTCGTATTAAATCATAGCACTTAGTGGTGAGATACAGCGTCACACCTATACTTTCTAGATACTATTTATAACCATAAGAAGAATGAAGACAAACAGGTTTAGAATAACAGGTTTAGAATAAATTCTCTTCCTGAAAAAGGGTAGGAGGAACAGTGGACCTATGGTGAAAGAAAGAACACAAACAAAACACCTTTGCCCCGCCCCCAAAGAATCACGGCAACAATGCCATCTAAGAATTGTCTTCTTGTTACCTACCTTTCTCTGTAATTTTTGAAATTCCCCTCGGTGGGGTATAAGGAGGGAAGAACTCATGGGAACACATCCTCAGTGTTCTAATGTAAGGCAAGAGCAAATTAGAATTCATCTTATAGCCAACATTGTTGGAATATATCTATTTGGTCAAGCAATGGATACTGAGAGAGTGTTAAGATTAAAGAAATTTGCTGTCCCAATGCCTTTTGTGTACTTAAAATGAGTTCCATTCCTAATGGGTTGCTAAGTGTAAAGCCAGAAAAACAAGTGGTTGACGGAATTTGGAGCAGAAGAAATAGAAATGACTATAATAGAAAGATGCTGAATAAAACTGTTGAAAAAATATTCTGAGAATAATTATTTTACTGTCAATGTGCTTATAATTTTCATGGCTGAATGGGCTATGATAATTGTACCTTTGCTTCTGTTCCAAAGTCATGCCAGTTATTATGTTTTGCAGCTATTCATCAGGTTTACCATTCACGTGTATCAGTCAATAAGCCCCTTTGATTTCAGTATAAGTTATGTGGAAATCAAGGTTTGGGATTACCAAAAGGTTCTTTCCTTTCCAACCTGGAAACCACTTACCTACAAGCTTGATTGAATCCCAGTGATGTGGTCACTTGTTTCTCAATCAGACCCTAAGAAAGACTATTTTGGCCTGAGGCCCTTCCTGCTCTGCCCTGGCTCCTCGCACTTTTTCCTTCAACTGCCTTTTGTTCCTTGCACTTTTGAGCTTATACTTCTCCCCGTTGTTCAGGGACATCACCTCCCCTCCTAACCTAATGTTTCAACAACCTTTCCTCCTTAGTGTTCTCTTCCCTCAGGGTCTTGCTCTCTGATTTTCAAGATGAAGACAAAATATTCTATAATAAAACTACCTAGTAAGGGGAATTTAGCATAACAGTTAAGAGTTCCAGCTCCAGAGTTAGACTGAAATGCGTTAGAATTTGTCTTGTAGTGTCCTTGTAAGGTATGGGCTTAGAAAAAAAAAAAAGAAAAGAAAAGTAAAAAAGAAAGAAAATTTAAAAATCCATTAAAAATTTTGTCTTGTAGTAGATAAAGGATTTATAGACAAACTATTTGAGCACTTAGTCTCAGTTTTCACATCTCTAAATGACATGTTTATTGACAGGAATAAGTACAGAAAGGTAAGAAAGTGCCTGATTCTCTGACTTTAGCTTGAGTATCTGAGTTGGGGGTGGGAAGATAATGAGTTTTGAAGATACACGGTTTGTGGTGGCTGTGAGTCATCAAGAGCGCTGCCCCTGTGTCAGTTGAAAACGCTGATTTGGAGCTCGAAAGAGAGAGGTCAGAGCTGGAGATACAGACTAAAATGTCATCAGCCTATGCTGATTATACAGAAGTAGATGGGATTGTCCGGGGTAAAGGTGCAAAGTGAGAAGCACAGATGGCCGTGGTCAGGGCTCTGAAGAACGGCAACAATTAAGTGGGGATTAGAAGAAGAGGACCCAGCAGGGGCAACTGAGAAATAGCCATAGAGAAGAAGAATCAGTAGGGATGCCATGTTGGTAACCAAAGGAGTACATAATTTTGAAAACGAGGTAGTCGACAATGTCAAATGCCATAGAAATGTGAGCCGAGACAATAAAAAAATACATTAGTTTACTGAATTTGGCAGGTAGGAGTCAATGGCGTTTGCCAGTGTTCTAGCTGGGTGTTGGGGAAGAAGCATAACTCTTGGACACACATTTTGAAAGACTGTAAATTTCTTCTAACACAAATAGAAAGCAGTTTCTCAGTAGACTCCAAGAATATGTTGCCATTAAAAGTGATCGACAGGTGCCAAGCACACAGTCCCAGAAATGAGAGCCCAACAGTCTGAATTGGCTACATCCACAGAAAACATTTAAGAAAGGAGCTTTGTTTAAGCAGATTAAGCAATAGCTAATGACTCTGGGAATGTTGCCTCTTACTATGTAAAAGGAGAAGCTCGTTTGTGTACAATGTGGTTAATGATGAATTAAAACTTTAAGTCTCTTGCTGAACATGCTGATTATAATATAGTATAGGATTAAATAATCGTGTTTGTTTTAACATCAATTTTAGCCCACCCAAAATAATGAGGTCCTTTATGTAAACTGCAGGCTGCTAATTTAGCATAGAGAAAGTAGAAAGTATCTTTTCCTTAATTCAATTGAATCAATTGAATAAATAGGGCTGCAGGCAACATAGCTGAATTTCATAGCCTGGAGCTCTTTTCCATAGGGCTTGCTGTGTGAACTAATACATGAAGCTAGGTTAAGCTTGTTGAAATGAAGAAACAATGTCTTGTGGGGAGTAGTTGAAAGAATTGGAGATATTTAGACTGGAGATGATCTGACTCCGAGGAACACGACACATCTTCAAACACATGACATGAAAAAACAATTCAAAGGTTCTTTGTGACCCAAAACCATTCAAAGACCCTTAAGTAAAATCTTTATAAATTTGCACTCAGTTAAGAAAAGTTCCCATTAGTAATAGTTGTTCAAAGATACATAGGCCACCCCAAGAATTAGTAAGTTTCCCACCTCTGGAAATATCCAAGCCAAAGTTAAATGGCCATTTGTCTCAGATGCAATAAAAACGATATAACTGGATTAGTTAGGCTTAGATTCAGTTGTATATAATAGAAAGAAAGAAAAGGTCAGAAAACACAACAATAATGGCTAAATAATATAGAAGTTTATGTTCCTTTCATGTGAAAGTGATCTGGAAGTGGGCAGTCCAAACAAAGTCCAAAGTTGTCCAAAGTTGTCCAAAGTGGCAGCTCTCTAGTGTTATCACGGAGCTAGGGTCCTATCTTCCTGTTTTATCTTATCATCCTATCCCACATCTTCTATCTGCAAGAACTCTTCATGGGCCCATGGAGTTCCAACACCGTGTCTTCACTATAGGCCTCAAAAAGGAGAGAAGGAAGAAAAACAAAAAGAAGACCCTCTTAAACGTGTCTGTCCACTCCCTTTCAGAAATCTCCCTGGAAGTCCCACATGACACCTTTGCTTACATATTACTGGCTAAAAGTTAGTCTCACGGCCTTGGCTAGCTGCAAGGAAGGTCAGAAAAACAGTCTCTTTTATTCTGGGTAGAAATGTGTTCATCTGAAAATAGGCATTCTGTGCCTGAGGACGAAGAGAAGAAGATATGTTGGATTAGGCAATAGCCATCTGTGGCACAACAGCCATCTGATGAGTTGGAGCTTAACGAAGTTTAAGATTCTTTCCAACTCTTAGATTGCGTGAGTGCATAACAGGATTATGCATCAAGAGAACTGCTTTCAACATACTCTTGATCAGGGAGGCAAGACTGTCCTTATGTGTATCCCCACCATCTGTGTAACTGGTTCTCAGCATTACATTTCCTCTGTTTTAAACACTTAACGGTGGTTTTCTATTTTTCTGGTTGAACCTGGATTAATGCAGTGCCTGAAACTATTAATCTTATTGTTAAAATCTTCTCTCTTTAGAGAGTCTCTTAGGGAATAAGATATGAAATAAGCAGGTTTTAGTAAAAATAATTGAATAAGGAGAGATACTAAGTCTGAAGGCAATTTCTTAGTAGGGGAGGAAAGTCACAAGAGCTTTCAAGGCAGCCAGGAGAACAACTATTCATTCAAATACTAAATATTTATTGAGCAGGTACTACGTGCCAGGCACTGTTAGATGCTAGAAATAGAATGGTGAGCAAGATAGACATGGTTTCTGGCCTCACGGATCTCATGCGGTGCCTGAAACTATTAATCGTAGAAAAATGAGAGATTTAAGAAGTATAAGAGAATTAAGAAATTAGAGTTGGCATTGAGGATGTTAGGTCATAAACAAACTTCAAAAAACGGATCCTTTGGCCTTTGCCTTGATTCATAAAAGAAATTAGGAGCATGGGGACTATTCCGAAATGTCTGAGGAACACTGACCTTGAAACTGTTTTCCTCCCTCTTCACGCTTTCCTTTGTGATTCCTGAAAGGCAGTGTTCTTCCGTGTTCACAATTTCCAGTCCTGCTTTCCATAATTCTTCCCTCGCCTTGTATTGGGTTATGTAGCTCTGTGTCAACACATAGTAAATATTGCTGCATTTGCAAGTATAATAACAAATTCCATACAACTTTGCCTTTCCATATTGTCTGACAAGAGGCCATTATTGTTTTAAGTTTGTACTTACATACTGTAATATTTGCATTTTGCATTTAATCACTGTCACATTTTAGTGATGGGAAGTGGAGCTGGGGACAACAATTGGTATTATGTATTTCGACCTGAAATAGTACCCGCAGATGGGATGTTGCCTGGACCCATATAGCCTTTAGTAATTCATAACTCAATGATCATAATGTGTCTGTTGACCTTCCAGACAGTTCAGTAATCATTGTTTTGTACCTAACTTGCTTGAAATCTAAAACTGCTTCATCCAAGCAAAAGGAAGCAAGCACTGTATTTGAAGGAAGTCCTCATTTTAAATGGCTTTGACAGCCTCCTCCCAGTAGCTTTTTCAAAGTTTCCCAATTCCTCCCTTGCGTGTTCCTTATCTTCTTCAGTCCAAACAGTTTGGACTTGACTATTAGTATTGCTTATTATATTCTGCCCTTTGTCATGAGTTCCTCATCTTTCTGCGGATAAATTGTAAACAACTGAAAGACAGGAGCCGGCTTTTTCATTCATTCTGATTAATGACATCATATCTCCTCTTCTTATTTTTGCCTCTGTTTTCCTTTAGTTAGGCTTTAGATTTTATCCAACCCCCTGCTCATCCCCACACACAACACTCTTAACTTTCCTACTCCTAGGGTTTGCCACCAACTAACCTTGTGACCTTGGTCAAATTGCTTCATCCCTCAGAAACTGCTTTTCTATCCCTAGAATGGAGTTAATGCCTACCTACCTCTTGGTGCTGAGGTTGGAACGAGGAAAGATAACTTTTTAAACAACACTTATAGAAGGAATTCAGTTAGTCTACTTCTCTTCTCCCTGACCGATAGTCCACCAAAAAAAAAGATCTGTTCTGAGACCCATGACCTCAGAGTCCTATCCTCTGTGCATTACACCTACTACATGGTATACGTGTACTTTTATTTTTATTTGTAATTTTTTTTGAGATGGGATCTAGGTATGTTACCCAGGCTGATCTCAAACTCCTGGGCTCAAGGGACCCTCCTGCCTTGGCCTCCCAAAGTGCTGGGGTTACAGGCATGGCTCACCTCACCCAGCTGTATGTGTACTTTAAATGGAGTTCCCTCTAGTAGAATGTCTTAAGTTTCAACTGAGGCCAGGCATGGTGGCTCATGCCTGTAATTCCAACACTTTGGGAGGCCAAGGCAAGAGGATCACCTGAGGCCAGGAGTTCAAGACTAACCTAGACAAAATAGTGAAACCCCATCTCTACAAAAAATTTAAAAATTAGCCAAGCATGGCGGCACATGCATGTAGTCCCGGTTACTTGGGAGGCTGAGGCAGGAGGATCGCTTGAACCCAGGAGGTCGAAGCTACAGTGAGTTATAATCACACCACTGCACTGCAGCCTGGGCAGCACAGAAAGACGCCATCTCAAAAAAAACAGTTTCAACCGAACTGACACTGAACACTGAACACGCTGTGTAGATCCCTTCCTGGTGTCTTCTGTCATGCCATTGCATTCATATTCATCACAGCACATAGCACAATTTGAAGTGAATCACTTCTGTGTCCCTATACATGTTTATTTTGTCTCACCCAATAGGCTGTACACTCAAAGGCAAAAGCCACGTCTGCTTTAATTATCAATGAATTTTCAGAACCTAACAGAGTACTTGGCACAGAGCAGACAATATTTTTGGACAGATTGGTGGGTAGCTAGAAGGATAAACAGATGTAATAAGTAGAAAAAATAATCGAATAAATGAAACATGCTGGAAATTTCAGGCTCAGTGACCAGGTGGTAGAATAATATTTGGGGGCAGACAGGTTATTTGCCACCTGAAATTGTGTGGAGATACATTTCCTTGAGGAGTGAGCGTTAGGAATAGGTTAACTAAGTGAAGCAAATGGGTGTATACAGATGGTAGGCAAGTGCTGAGAATTTGCCGAAACATTGTGTCTAAAGGCACAGGAACTTCCAAAATATAATGTTTATTATCAAACGCACTTTATGCAAAAACACCAGAAAAGACCTCACATATACTTCATCCTGCTCTTTCCTTTGTCTTCCCTGTACAGAATCCAGCATTAGAGCCCAGCTGCTCGGGCCTCCATATTCTAGCAAAAGTTCTTAGCTTCTGAAGTGAAAAATACACCGCCACCGACATGTCACGGCTGAAGAATCAGAAAACAAGTTAGGTTTTTGAGCTGTCAGGTTGAAAAGGATTTGCAAGCCCCTTCCCACCTACTCTATGCTATGAAGATGGATTTCCAGAGGTTTGAGAGAGATTTGTACTATGGCTTTGAGGTTTACAAAATGCCACCATCCAAGGAGTTTGAATGATTCCTCTCCTGTATTTCATTTGTAATGTACCTTTGCCAGCATAAAGAGTATTAAAAGGGCATTTGAATAGTAATAAGGCCCTTAACACGTGTGAGCAGCTATTTCCCTTGCAATGCAGTTGTTGTGCTGAAGGGAAATAACTAGTAGCAAACTGGGTTAAGCCCTTTCTTCCAAAATCTAATGCCACTTGGTTTGTAGTTAGGAAACAGTGCCCTGAGTGATTAATTCCTAAAATGTGCAAAATGTAGGATTTTCAGTTAAATATTTTTAATGTGCTCCTTCTCTTCTCGATTTCCCTACTCCCTCCTCACTGTGAGGGAAGAATAATTTACTCATGAACTCACAGATTGGAGAACTCACTGAAGCCAGTTTTTATTCCATCTGTATGTATTGTCTGTGAGGCCTCTGGTAAGTCACTTAGCCTCTCTGAAACTCAGTTTTCTTAAGTGTAAAATGAGAACAATACAAATACCTACTTAATAGGAAATTTTCAAAGGTTTTAAAAGACCATCTATGAAAAATATCTAGTACATTCTGGCATATTCTAAGTACCTCACAAATGTTAGCTAAGTTACTGCTAACTTAACCAAGCCCTTCTAAGTAGAGTTACTTAGGATACTGCTTTTGAATGGTTGTTCCTATACTATTTATTTTAATGTCCTGCCTTATTAGAGAATAATTTCTAATTGGTATACTAATATTTACTTATAAATGAGTATAACCGAAGTGCTTGAAATGTTGTCCTCTTGTTAACATTATTCTTCATTGGCTTTCTTTACAAATAGAATAAAAGAAAACTTCATTCAGCCAACAATTTTAGTATCACCACAAATACCAGTTAACAATATTGTACTGTATTTTGATTTCTCAAAGTACTTTTGGCCGTTTAAACAACCAAATGCTCCTTTCATGGTTTCTTGCTCAAATGCAAACAATAATTTTCTTGAAAGGGATCTACAGACTGCCAGTGGAAACTTGACACTCAGCCAAGTCTTAATTCAGAGTCAATAAGTGATACCCCTATGCCTAGGTAGATGTGTAAATTTTCTTCACATGATAAATAAGCAGACTGTGATTTCTATCAAATCAATCTTGGTTTGCGTCAGTCCTTCTCTAATCAATAAATCTGGATGTGCACTGAAATATGAAGGCAATATATGCAGTGTTGTATTCACTTTAAACTCCTTCATCAAAAATACCTAGCAATTTTTCTATTATTGCCATAAATTCAAAATACCAGGTTTTTCCTTTTTAATTTAACTACTACTCTAAAGGGCAATAGGTTTCTGGGTCCTGAAAAAGTTCTTGCTTGGATCTGGTTAGAAATACATAGATTCTCTGACTCGATCAATGCAGTAGCTACAATTACATTGGAGCTGCACTAGAAAGCCGAATTGGGTATGAGGCACTATTAGTGGAAATTGTGGTGTTTAAAAGTTATTGCTGGAATATTTGGAGTTTTTAACTAGGAATTCTAAGAAGTTGGAGGCTTTTGAGTAATGTAGGAATTATAGAGAGAGGATCTGCCATTTTCCAGAAAAGGTCATGGGCCTTCCACCGCTTCCTTTAATAATACTCGTTTTCATTGTATCTATGTATACAACAGAGCCAGGCTCATCAATGCCTTCAAATCTTGACAATGCAATAAGTTTGTGCAACTTGCTCGGAATTTTAAAATCAATGGAAGATGGCTGCCTGCTTATTCCTTCTCTGAGCTTCAAAGAATCAAGTTCAGCCCTCTTCACTTCCTTCTAGGCTTGTTTCTATTTAGCAGCTGCTCCTGACATCCTTTACTAGGGCTGTGGAATATTGTGGACATCAATTCTTGCCGTCACCTTATAAAACCACCACAAAGATACATGTGACCAGGATCTGGGTCTTTTCTAAACTTCCTCAGCTCAGAAGGGATTGTCATTCACACTGAGTTAAATGTTATTCTGTTGTTAATATGTGTATTTTGAACTGTTAATCAAGACTCCTAGCTCAGAGGTCCTTATACTGGGGTCCATGAATACAGTTTAGGGGGTCTGTGAATTTGGATGGGAAAGATTACATCTTTATTTTACTGGCTTTTAACTATAACAGGATTTCCTTCACCTATGAATGTATAAATTATAGTTAATATTAGCAGCACCTGTGACTTTGCCACCAACAAAAATCATAAATTTTTTTATATCACATTACAGATATTGTTTTAACAGATATCTCGAAATATCATTTAGGATCATTGCCACTTCAAAATCATCATACTTATTAGACCAATCAGTAGATCTTATTATTTAGAAAACTGCCTGCTGCCTGCTTCTGTGAATCAAGTTTTATTGGAAGATAGTCACGCTAATTCACGTATACATTTTATCTGCAGCCTGCTTTCATGCTACAATGGCAGAGTTGAGTAATTCCAAGAGACTATATTGTCCACAAAGCTAAAAACATTTATTATCTAACCCTTTATAGAAAAAGTTTGCTGACCTGATTTCAATATACTAATATAGATGCACATATATGATAACCTTTAAAAATTATTCTAACTCTATTTCAAATTAATTGGTCTCCTTTTAATTCTGTGGATTTCATTTTATTTATTTAAAAACATTATTCTGAGAAGACTTTATAAGCCTCACCAGACTAACCAAAAGGTCCATGGACTTAAAAAATGTAAGGACCTCTCGATTAGCTTGGGAATCAGTCTCAAATTCTATTAGTGAGCCTGTAGACTTAGTTTGAGGACATCTCTTCGCCCTCGCTCTAAAGGCAAATAGACTTAACTACTTACCTGGATTTTCCTCTGCTCTTTATTTTACTTGGATGCCTTGTTACCCTAATCTTGCTTTATTATGTGTTATTTTGTCAAATAATTCATTTACTCAACAATTATGTACTGAATGGATACTATGCACCAGGCACTAAAGATATTGCAGTAAGCAAAACAGATCAATCCCTGACCACAGAGAGGTTGCTTACATTCTAGCTAGGGGAGATACGCATTCAAAGAAGTAAAACAGTAATATTTAAGGTGATAAGGCTATAGATGAACATAAAGCAGAAAAGATTAATGCACTTTGAAATGGGAACCAGGAAAGGCTTCACAGAGAAGCTGCTTTTGTGCAAAGACTTGAAGAAGGTGAGTGAGTGAGCCATCACGGGAACTGGGGATGGACATACTAGGAGAGGGAAGAGCTAGTGCCAAGACTCTGAGGGAAGAGCGTGCCTGGCATCTTCCAGCAAGCAAGCCAATGTGACCGGAATAGAAATAAGCCAGGGATAGTGAGTAGTAGAAGATCAAGGTAAAATGAAGCCAGAAACACTCAACCCTTTCTGATTCTCAAAATCACCTGAGGAACTATGACAAACTGCAGATACCTGGGGCACACCACATATTATCTCTCCTGGAGATATGACTTCATTTTATTTGGGAATGAGGACCAGACATTTTTTAAAAAGTTCTCCAAGTGATTCTAATGTATAGTAATGATTCAAAACCACTGGGATAGGGCCATAGGCCATTGTACAGATATTAGCTTTTGCTTAAAACGAGATGAGGAGCCATTGCAGAATTTTGATAAGAAAGGTGGCATGCTCTGACTTAGGCTTTAACAAGATCACTCAGGCTGCTGTGGGTTAGAAGGTTAAGAGTGAAATCAGGGAGACCCAATAAGAGACTTCTGCAATAATCCAAGCATGACACAATGACTGCAGTAAAGTTGGTAAAAAGTGGTAGATTGAATTTAGACTGAGGTGAGGGAATGAGAAAAAGAGAAGAGTCAAAGGTGATGCCAAGTTTTGGCCTAAGCAGCTGGAAGATTGCTTGGCCATTAATTGAAATCAGACAACGAAAAGATCAGATTGTCGGGAAAATATCAGCAGTTTGGTTTTGGACATATTAAATTTCAGATTCCTATTAGACATCCAAATGGAACCACTAATCAGTTGGATGTACAAATCTGGAGTTTGGACTGCAGATATAAATTTGGGGATTCAACAGCATGTAGGTGGTATTTAACGTCACAAAACAGAGTGATATCACTGAGGGAGTGATTGTGAATAAACGTGAGAAGCAGTCTAGGACTCTGACATTAAGAAATTGGAAATGTGAAGAACCGGCAAAAGAAAACTGGTGCAGCTAGGGAAATAGGAAGAAAAAAAACACAACCAAAAACCAGGGGTAATGTCCTGGAAGACAAAGGAAGGATCAGCTATAGGAAATAGTGCTAAAAGGTCAAATAAGATGAGAGCTGAGAACTGACCTTGGCATTTAGCCATAAGGAGGTCACTGGTGACCTTGACAAGAGCAGTTTCAGCGAGGTAGTAGGAGTGTGGGTCTGACTGGAGTGGATTCAACAAACAATGGAAAGAGAGACAGTAGAGACAATAAGAAATAATTCTGTTAACGAGTTTTTGCTGCAAAGGGAGACAGGAAAATTGACTTTTTAATATAATGCAAATGATTACAGCACATTTGAAGGCTGATGGGAATAATACCATGAAGAGAGAAAAATTGTTGACATGAGAGAGAGGGAAGAATTACCGGAACAAGTCAACATATTTAAGGAAGGGTCAGGCTGCCTTGGTTCAAAACCTGGCTCCACCCCTTTTGAGCTGTGCGACTTTGGGAAAATTACCTTCTCTGTGTCTCATCTATAAATGGAAATATAATAGTACCTGCCTCAGGTTGTTTTGACTATTGAGTTAGATATTATGTAAAACATTTACGGGCACATAGAAGGGGCTTAAAACATGTTAGTTAGTAGTAGTTAAAATTACATTCCTCTCTTAAAACATGGCTTAAGATTTATTTTTCTGTAGACCTTCCTGATGAAGTAATCCCCACCCCATGTCAACCCCAGGTTCAGCAACTCTAATCACTCAACCTATCTCTTGGCGCTTATGGATATATGGACATATAGTCATGCTGATATTTGCTTCTGTTTTCTCTTCTCATATTGCATTTCTCTGTCTACATTTCCACAAAGCCCTTCTTTCCCCAACGGGGAAAGTAATGACTGCAGGAGTTAAGAGCACAGGCTTTCAAGTCAACTTGTCTTGATTTGGATCTCAGCTCTATCATTTTATTTGCTGACTGTAGTAAAGTCTGTCTTTACTATCTGTAATACTGTGAGTATTACCTGTAAGGTTGTTGCCGAGTTTAAAATGAGGAAACTGAGGCCAGCACGAGAAAAATTAAATTCCAGTTTATTCAGCTCCCGGGCGAAGTTCTGTGGTCCCGGGGGAGAGGGACCAGAGAAGTCGCGCCTTTGGGAGAGCAAGGAATGAGGACGGGGCAGTTCATAGTCGGTGGGCAGGCGGTTGGGTGGGTTTGCAGGGACACAGGATGGAGACGGGGCGGGCTCTAATTGGCGGGTAGGTAGTTGGGCGGGCTTTTCAGTGCAGGCTGAGGTCACATCCCCCGGATTCCTCCAGGGGAACATGTGCTGGGGGCAAGATGGGGAGGGGTGGGCGTGCCTCGCTCCCTGGTGAGGCAACCGGCCTTACATTACCTACCTCACATAATCGTTGGAAGAATCAAATTAGTTAATACACAAAAAGCACTTAGAACAGTATTTGGCACATAAATTAATGCACAACATATTTTTGTGATTATTATTCCTAGAAACCAGCAACTACATCTTCTATTTCACACCATTCCCTACCCAACGTCTTACCATGAACACAACTTGGTCTAAATCCACCCTGTTTCCTAAATCAGGGCTTTGTATTCAGGAACATTTGTGATATAGTATTTACATCTTGACTAATGGCCTACCTGTCCACTGGGGACATCTGTGCAAAATGTAATAAAAGCCCTCTTTTTCTCTAAGTGACTTGAAAGCATTTTATCAATGGGCCATTCACTCCCATCTCAGTAGTGCAACTATATCCAAAAACTTTTTTTAATGGAAACAAAAACAAGAATGGCTCTGTTTATATACCCAGAATTTTAAACTAAAATTAATGTTTACACCAATTAAATTTGTTAAAACAATATTTCCTTTATATTTTTCTCCCTTTCTTTTTTGTGGAAGGTAAGAGGGACTCTACATAGCTAACTGCTATTCACCATTGAGATCTCAACTTAGACATTGCTTACTCCAGGGAGTCTACATTCCCGGCTAAGCACCCCTTGTGTTTGTGCTTACCATGACACCAATCACACTATACCCTCTGTATTCATGGATTCAACCAACCACAAATTGAAAGTGTAGTTAGGTCTGTGATAGTTGCATCTATATTGGACATATACAGACTTTTGTTTTCTTGTCATTATTCCCTGAACAATCAGTATAATGACTATATAGCATTTACATTACTTCATTTCATTGAAGTGGCAGGGATGTAAGTCTGACTGGAGTGGATTCAAGGAGCAATAAGAGAAGAGACAATAGCGACAGTAAGTATAGACAATTCTTTTAACAAGCTTTTGCTGTAAAAGGAGACAGGAAAATTGACTTTTGAAAATAATACAAATGATTACAGTACATTTGAAGCCTGATGGGAATGAGCCTTCAAATTAAGTTGCATTAGGTATAAGTAATCTAGAGATGATTTACATTGCATTTGGTATAAGTAATCTAAAAATGATTTAAAGTATACTGGAGGATGTACATAGGTTATATGCAAATGCTCCATCATTTTATATCAGGAGCTTGAGCATCCTTGGATTTTGGTATCCATGAGGGTCCTAGAGTGAATACCCCATAGATACCAAGGGACAACTGTACTAGACTTGCCTAGTTACTGGTCAGTCTACCTTACTCCATAAGCATAAGTACTATGTTAATATCATTCCCTAAAGCCTGCAACACTTAACACATTTGTTATTATAGTGTGTTTTCCCAAACAGCCATTTTGGTAGGACTTTCCCCCTTTCAACCAGAAACTTTAATGTTGTGTAGGTATAATCATAGTTCAAAATAAAACGCAATGTCATCAGGGGAAATCTTAGGTATAATCAGGCTGGAGAGCTATCGACGCAGTGGTTATATACAATTTTTATTTGTCATCTCTGCGTTAATATAGATAAAGGGAAATTTTAAAAATAAAAGAAAGCTATCTACACAGTGAGATTTGAAGGAAAATTAGAAAGTCCCTATACGAAAATAACTGCTCTACCAGACCATCTACTTCAAGACTCTACAGCACCACTGGTTCACAGATTACAGAGCAGTGGGAAAAGGAAAGCGACATTCATCAAATGCCTACTATGGACCAGGCATGTTATATATGTTATCTCCTTTAATCCTCACAATGACTCTATGGAGTGCATATGATTAGCCATGTCTTCAAGATGAGAAAACAAGCTCATAGTGGTTGAATAAATTGCCCAGGAATACACAGGGAATAAATAAAGAGCCAGAGATTAAGCACCGGTCTGCCTGACTCCACGTGTGTGCTTTCTGTTATTCCACATTGACACCCAGGACCCAGATCCAAGACAATTAAGTAAGGATGGAAGCAAAATATTAAACACAACCTGAGGCTGTGTTTGTGGTGGCTGCAAGCCTGTAATCAAGGTGTCAGCAGGGCTGCACTTCCTCTGGAGGCCCGGGGAGTGGCAGAGGAGGGAGCTTTGTCCTTGCCTTTTCCAGCTTCTGGTGGCTCCAGGTGTCCTTTGATTTGTAGCTGCATTACTCCAATCTCTGGCTCTATGATCACATGGCCTCTTCTTCTCTGTGTCTTCTCCTCTCCCATCTCAAAACTCTATCTGCCTTTCTTTTATAAAGACACTTTTCATTGGATGTAGAGTCCAGCCCGATAATCTGAGATAATCTTCTCATCTCAATATCTACAATTGCATCTGCAAAGAACCTTTTTTCCAAAGAATGTAACATTTATAAGACCTGGGGATTAGGATGTGGACATATCTTTTGAGGGGCCACAGTTCAACCCACATGATTTTTGAAAGTGGAGAACATTTCCCGGCTATGGTTAGAGGGAGATGTGACTATGGAAGAATGTTCAGATAAATGCAATGTTCCTGGCTTTGAAGATGGATGAAGAGGGCTGGGAGCCAAGTGATGAAGGGTGCCTCTAGAAGCTGAAAGAGGCAAATAAGTGGATTATCTTCTAAAGACTAAAAAAAGAGCCAATACAGCCCTACCTGCACCTTGATTTTAGCCCGGTGAAATTCATTCTGGAATTGTAAACTCCAGAACTAAGATAATAAATTTGTGTTGTTTTAAGCTGCTAAATTTATGGAAATCTGTTACAGCAGTGATAGACAACTTATACGGGCATTGAGGAAAGTTGAGCAGAACAAGTGTGGAAGCCAGAGTCAAGAGGGCAGGTTAAAGACTAAACAGGGATAAATTCCAGAAGGCAGAGCAGGGCAGATGGCAGGAATTGGGAAAGCCACAGGAGAGGGAAGGTCACAACAAAGAAAGTAGAAGAAATGATACGCATTAGTAATACCAAGAAGGATGCTTGATAATGGAGTACCAAGCTAGAGAACTAATCTTAACATGGGGAACCCAGGCCTTGCAGGGTGGAACGTAGTTGGAGGCATGCTGCCCCATTAGAATATGTGTGAGCAGGAAAGAGTGATATTATCTGGCAGGCATATCTATATAAAGTTGCCTACAATTTTCACACACTTACTATTTTAAGTTAAGATAGCTGAGATCCCCCTTAAAGTTCCAGTAGCATACAAAGTTCATCTATTTAACACAGAGAGAACTTGTTAGAAAAATGTACTAGTCATTCACCTAACAGGGTCTGAGGGAAAGACTCCCAGATTGATAAATAAGTATAGATAAGAAACAACTAGGAAATGTTTACAGAATGGGGCATTGGCCAGGGACAAGTATTCAACCTGGCACATGGTATAAAGCAACAAATGTTTGCTGAATGGAGGAATGAACAGATAAGTGAAAACATTAAGGACTATGGAAGTCTGTAGGACATGATGACTTAAAGAAAGAAGGATGCAAAAAGTTGGCAGTGAGGCTCCAAAGGCAAGGTCATCAGTGCCAATGCTTACCCTAACTGGGTTGAGGTGTATTTTTTATTAATTTTTTTTTGAGATGGAGTCTCACTCTGTCACTCAGACTGGAATACAGTGGCGTGATCTTGACTCACTGCAACCTCCACCTCCTGGGTTCAAGCGATCCTCTTACCTCAGCCTCCTGAGTAGCTCGGATTACAGACATGCGCCAGCATGCCCAGCTAATTTTTGTATTTTTAGTAGAGATGGGATTTCACTATGTTGGCCAAGCTGGTCTCGAACTCCTGACCTCAAGTTATTCACTTGCCTCAGCCTCCCAAAGTGCTGGGATTATAGGCATGAGCCACCATGCCCAGCCTGGTGTGTCTTTTTAATAGGTAACTGTTATTGTTTCTATTTCCTAATCTCAAAAGTAATACATCTCATGGGAAAAGAAAAAAAATATCACAAGTCTGTTATCTCTCACCCAAAGACACTATTTTGAAATATTTACTTGTAGTCTTCTCTATGTCTTTGTCAATAATTGTCCATGTCTATGTCTCAATCTCTGTTTCTTAGTGTATATGTATGTGCATAAAATATAGTATCTTATTCTATTTACCATTTTGTAAATTGCTTTTATTTTTTAGTTTTATTTACTTATTTATTTTTTAGACAGAGTCTTGCTCTGTTGCCCATGCTGGAGTGCAGTGGCATGATCACAACTCACTGCAGCCTCAACCTCATGGGCTCCAGTGATTCTCCTACCTCAGCCTCCCAGGTAGTTGAGACTATAGGCATGCACCAGCACAACTGGCTAATTTTATATTCTTTGTAGAGACAGGGTCTCATTTTGTTACCCTGGCTGCTCTCAAATGCCTGGGCTCAAGCAATTCTCCTACCTTGGCCTCCCAAAGTGCTGGGATTACAGGTGTGAGCCGCTGTGCCTGGTGTTTTAATTTTTTTTTTTTGCACAGCACAGATTGTGCTTGCTTTTTCAGGTCAAAAATATTCTATTAAAACATGATTTTACATGACTACATAACCTTTCAACCTACAAGTATACATAATTTATTTAACCAATCTACTACTGTCTTTTTCTTATTATTTTCCACCATTAAAAACTGTGGTACAATTAACATTTTTATGACTACTGCTTTCCACACATTTCTAATTATTTCCTGAAGGTAACTTCCTACGAGTAGAGTTGCATATTTTGGTAAGTGTAGATACATATTTTCATGTTACTCCCTAAAGAGATTTACCTATTTGCATTCTGACTTCAGTATATGAAAGTCCTGTTTCCTCAAACCTTTGTTAACACAGGTTATATTATCAATCTTGTTAAAATTTGCCAGTGTTATGGATGGATTTAGTTTGTATTTGTTTGATTGCTAACGAAGATAAATATTTCTTCATTTATTTATGGGCTATTTTTGTTTCTTCCTTTGTGACTTACCTATTTATGTTCTTTGTCCACTTTCCTATTCGGGTTTTCATCTTTTATTAATTAACTTGTAAGAACCACTTAAGTACACCAATTATACCTGTCTGCTGCAAACATTTTCTCATTTGCTATTTTCCTTTAATTTTTATTTATCATGGATTTTTAACATAAAAAAGGGTTTAATATGTTTGTTTCTGCAGCATCAACTCAATCTTTTCCTCCCTGATTTATACCTTTGCAGTTATGCTTACAAATATGTTGCTATTCTGAGTATATAAATAAAATAAATACCTGTATTTTCTTTTCATCATTTTCTAGTTTCATTTTCATATTTTAATTTTAATCCACCAAGCAAGTTTTTATTGAATGGTATAAGTTAAGGGTCTGGTTTTAGTTCATGTCTATTAAATAGTCATTTTTGAGATGGTGAATTTTCACTGGAAACTTGCTCAAATAAATTCAGAAAAGAGGGTACTGAAACTCAAACTAGTGACATAATTTTTTAAACCTACATTTTCCATATTGCATCTTAGGTCTCAGCAAGTAATAGATTCTGATCTGCAAACACAACCCAGCATGCCAGCATTTGCAGATGTACCCATGAGCCAACCAAATAGCAGGTCTCCTTTCCAAGCAAAAGGTCAACTTCTCAGTGCGAAGTCTCCAGTTACAGACTCGCATTCATTCCCAAATCACCCTAACACACAGAAAACAGACTTCTTTACTTTTCTCATGATTCGTGGGAGAATTTTGCTCTCAAACAAAGTCAACAGCCAAATCTCTCCTCAGAAAGCTGAAGCACATCCCATACTGGTCCCTGGATGAAAGACCCTCCAATAAACTTGGTGAGAGTGACAAGAAAAGAGGGATTTTTTTAGATTAGAAGAAAATCTTCCTATTTCACTACACTGTCCTCTGGACCTAAATACTCTTCATTCTGAGTTGTAGTTCCTATGAGATGTTACCAAGGCAAATGTTCAGGGAAATAGCAGCTGGAGCCATCTGAGGGTTACTAATTACAGGGCATTACAGGTACAATTTGTAATCCTCCTTGACAGATGTGACCCATTACATTAAGCATTTTTGGCATGTTCTACAAAGCCAGATGCAAGCTGGGACATTGGTCTTTTGGTAGCACAGCTTTCTGGCAAGCTTGGTCACTACCAGTAGCTCTGTATATACGTAAGAGAAACAACTGTTGACATGATATAATTGGAGGATTCTTTAAAATGGCCAATTGATTTAAAAATATCTCACTCCCTTCTATGAGGTATTAATATACAAAGAAATGTCCAGATGGTTCTGTTAGATTATTAACTGCCTTTATTGTTCAATATTATTGATTTCAACATTTGGGTCAAAAAGATTTTTGGAGTCTGAGCCACAATGTTCCGACTGAAATATTTTAGAAAATAAAAAAAAATTTCCAATGATTCCCTTCAGCCCATGCAGCAGCTGAGCAACATCTATCTGTGTGATATAGAAATGAATGCTCAGTTCAAAGCATTTCAGAAAGAAACAGAAAAATATTAAAACAATCATCATCTCTTTAAGCAAAACAAATAGCTGATCAAATGTATTTTAGACTTGCCAGTCATTGCTGAGATGTCCTGGAGGTATGGCCAGAATGTTCCGCAGCCACAATACAGAGAACTATTGTACCCTCCACACAAGTAATGAAAAGACTTAAAGAAGAATCACGTGCACCTTTAATTACTATTATTTTTCTAAGCTCTTCTTTAAAGATAGAGAAAACAAAAGGATAATTTATGTTTACAGTTCTGTGACACATAAAAAATTTAATTAAAGCACTAAATCTCTACCAAGAAATGTGAGGTATGGAATTCAATTCAGCATTTAGCTGGAAAGGAGTCCCTTTGGAGAGATCAGGTTGATAAGTGAGGAATCAGTTTTGAAGTCCCGTTGCTGATTTTTTTTTTTTCAAAGGATGGTATTTTGGTCATCCCTACTCTGATATCTCCTCACAACTGTCAGTCAGAATGAATTACAGGACATATTACCTGAATCCCAACATCTAGCTACATTAACAGCCCTTGATTTTTGTTCTTTTAAATGTCATTTAGATATATGGAAATCATTTTTTCCTATCATATTTCCAGCACCCTCCGACAAGGCAGCATTTTACATTTCCCACACAAGAGGGCTTTTTTTCTCTTCATTGGACTTCAAAATACAGAAAGTTGCAGAATTTGTTTATTTTTTAATCTTCTTTATTAGTTGTATAAAACTGTCAACAGCCATGCTAGTCTTGAAAATATCAGGCTGATTTAAGAGAAACTTTCCTGAACTGGGTGGAGAGTGGGGAAAAGAGATAAGCAAATGTTAGAATACAGGGAAGGGGGCAGTATTTTTTTCCCTAAAAGATTTCAATCTAATTTTTTAAAAGCATAGCTCGTCCTTCTAACACATTATTTGGCCCAATAAGGATACTGCAGACTCAAAGGGTCAGAGTATAACCTTTAAAGATTGGGTATGTTATTTACAGACTTGGGCACTGACCACATATACCTGCATGAATCTTGAAGAAGTATTTTTGGCTTCTCTCATGAAAAATATTTTGGGAGGCCATACATCTGAAAGTGCTATCTTCCCTCCCTATAAGATGGGAGCCCCAATCAATCTTTTGTGTTATGACCAGGTGTAAGTCTTAAAATGGCAGTTATTGCAGGTTTTATGGAGCTGAAAGCCAGGATACTCATGAGGAGGATAAGTTCATAGTAGCCTTAAAGAGTAAACTATTCTTCAAGGTCCTAGGTTTCCACAGAATGGCTGCTCCAGCAATCTGTAGCCATGCTTTTTTTTCTTTTTTTTTTTTTATTATACTTTAAGTTCTGGGGTACATGTGCAGAATGTGCATGTTTGTTTCATAGGTGTACACTTGCCATGGTGGTTTGCTGCACCCATCAACCCGTGATCTACATTAGGTATTTCTCCTAATGCTATGCCTCCCCTAGCCCCCCACCCCCTGACAGGCCCCGGTGTTTGATGTTCCCCTCCCTGTGTCCTTGTGTTCTCATTGTTCCACTCCCACTTATGAGTGAGAACATGTGGTGTTTGGTTTTCTGTATTGTTAGTCTGCTGAGAATGATGGTTTCCAGCTTCGTCCATGTCCCTGCAAAGGACATGAACTCATCCTTTTTATGGCTGCATAGTATTCCATAGTGTATATGTGCCACATTTCCTTTATTCAGTCTATCATTGATGGGCATTTGGTTGGTTCCAAGTCTTTGGTATTGTGAACAGTGCCGTAATAAATATATGTGTGCATGTGTTTTTATAGTAGAATGATTTATAATCCTTTGGGTATATACCCAGTAATGGGATTGCTGGGTCAAATGGTATTTCTAGTTCTAGATCCTTGAGGAGTCACTACACTGTCTTCCACAACGGTTGAACTAATTTACACTCCCACAACAGGCTAAAAGTGTTCCTATTCCTCCACATCTGTTGTCTCCTGATTTTTTTAATGATTGCCATACCAACTGGTGTGAGATAGTATCTCATTGTGGTTTTGACTTGCATTTTCCTAATGACCAGTGATGATGAGTTTTTTTCATATGTTTGTTGGCTGCATAAATGTCTTCTTTTGAGAAGCGTCTGTTCACATCCTTCACCCACTTTTTTTTAACCAACATTTCTTACAATTAGAAAACACTTCAACATTCACCAAACTAGCTAGAAAACAAGTATTTACTGTATTCAGAGCTTTATGTATTGGAGGGTTATGTAGAAGAACCTGGTTTCCTTCAGTTTGTAACTTGTCAGCCTCCCTGGTTAGAGATATTTGTGGCTCCTTAAGCATTAAAATGCCCCTCATTAACTCAATGTAGTTTCTTACTCATGGCTTTGAAATTTTCCAAAAAACTATGTGTTCAGCAATCCACACCACATCGTTTGAGGTGTTCTCTTTGTTCTCAATTTGCCTCTTGTAAATGTTCAAAAATGGGTCTCTGTCATTGAAGCATGTTCTCTATTCTACCATCCAAAAGGGACCAAATATTCCCTTGGCCTGCTGTCTCTAGCCCATCACCTTAACACCACATCATGCTAAGATTCTGAGTGGATAATTGTGAAGTCCAGAATTTCTTTCATTTCCTGTAGTTCTTACTGTCTGATCTCCACGTATCCACTGCTAAATTTTCATGGTAACCCATACTGGTACAGTAATAGAAGAGTACTGAAGGAGACTACAAGAAACTAACATAGATGTACTTCTTCTGGGACCTTCTAGAGAAAGTGTCCCCACTTTTGCCTAGTCCACTTATGATAGAGAAGCCCAAGAGATGTTGGAAAGGCAGGCAATAGGGTAATAAGAGTAATACATGGGATAAGATGTAGCCTCTTACAAGTTACATCGAATTACACCATGTTTTTGTGAGCTCCTAGAAAGCAGAGACCAACCTCTGACCTAATTAATTATTTAAACATATAGCTTTTTATTCCTATAACGACTACTTCTTTTAACAAACAATAGCTGACCTCCTTGCCCTGTGGACTAGACTGTATTGGGTGCTGGGTGATTTACAGCAATAAATCAGAAACAGGTAGACGTTCTGGTGGGAGAAACAATTCACTAGACCTGATGGCACTGCACTCAGCTGAGAAGCACTAGAAGCAAAGGTCTGTGGAGGAAGTGAGTTCCACATGAGATGACATTTAAGACAGAATCACCCTGAGTTTGGGAAATATATCACTTAAAACAACAATAAAAAGTTATGTTACCAACTATGAAATGAAAGGAGATGTCTTTCTGTTTGAAGTGAACTTTGTATGTAAAGGAAGTTGTTCGTGGAACTCCTAACAAACCCATGACAAATAGCCCCAAACTGAAGTAGCCAAATTTTGTATTAACCAGAGCAAGAGTGCCTCTTAGCATTTCTGTGACCTGAGAATGTTTCTTTTTATACATTTGCCAGTTTTTATTGAGAGATCATTAACATACTGTAACATGCAGTTACCTAGATTTTAGGTTTTCAGTTGGGTGAGTTACGACAAATGTATACACTCCTGTAACCACCACTTAGAACAAGTTGTAGTCTATTCCTACCACCAGAGAAAGTTCCTGTTGTCTGTTTTCAGTTCTTTCCGGGTACACATACAATCAGTGTTGTGAATTCCTCTATCACTATGGATTGGATTTTGCCCATTCTTGAACCTCATATTTAAAGAATCACATAGTATTTATTCTTTTGCATCTGGGCTGACACACTAGCATTCATTCTGGGCAGCACACTTGAAGAGATTAAAAGACTCAGAACAGCATTAAACAAGTGAGCAATAAATACAATATAAGCCCCACTAAAGTGTTTCAGTAACACACTGTGTTTATAAAAATACAAACAGTTACATATTCTTTTGACTGCCCTTCAGCCCTAAGTGATTTGAGTCAAACTGTTTTCTCCACAAGAAAACATTTCCTATGTTTCAAAACACACACACAATATTTTCTTGATACCAGGCTGACATGTTATGCCTATTATGTCTTCCTCAAGCAGGTTGTACATGGCTCTGCTTTCACGCAGCATACATCACTCTCAAAGTAGGATCTCTCAATCGTGGCATAAATACAATCTACATAATGATTAAAATTTCATTATGGAACTGGGAAGGCTTCACGGATACCACTGTACCATAACACACTGAGTGAGAACTACTGCAGAGAGCATTCATGCCAAGGGAAACAAATGTATCTGCCTCCCTATACTAGCTTTTGTTTTATCCTCATTTCCTTACTAGGTCACTGAATTCCACTGCATATCATAGCTGGTTGCACCAGTTGGACTTTCCCTGCCCCATTCAGCCCAGATGCTGCTGTTGTATCCCACTCTTCAATCAGAATACAGAATGCCACATGCTGTACGCATCAGAGGGAAAACAGAGCAGAAAATACAGTTCAGTAGTGGAGTTTAACAGGATGGGGAAAAAAGAATGTCTTATATCCATGACTCAAGCCTTATATATTTCCTTCTTTCAACACTGGAAAATTGTCATGTTTATATGATATTCTGCATATATACAAAAGTGCAGAGCTGTTATGTGTATATGCTTAAATATGTACACCATACCTACAACCAAAAACTGGTTCAAGATCACAAGGAAGGAGAATGATTCGCAGATATGTGACTTCTGTTTTCATTTATATTTTTTTCTCAGTGGCTTATTTGTTAACAAGAGCCTTGCCTCAATTTCTACCATGCCTTTAATGGATTACTGATTAATTTACCTATCTACAGGGAAATCTGGCTACTGACAGACAAGCACACATTTTCAAACATTCTTGGGAAACCTAAACATACTTCCATTTCTTCTGCGGCTGCAATCTGCTAAAAAAATAGTTTTAACTTAACCCCAGTTTAGCAATTTGCTCTCTGCTCCTACCTGCCAAATACTGGTCAATGCTAGGTCTTTTTCGTCTCAGTGAACACATAGGAAAGATGGGGATGTCTAAAGCTAGCCTGATGAAGAAGCACAGTTCATAGAATCTGGAAAGGTAAAGGAAAAGAGTGGCCTTTCCCTTGAAAATTACAAAAGACTATTTAAGGCAGAATTGTCCTGGATCTTGAATTTGAGGGAAGATCCTAGAGTTAACATGGGTTTTTTAATATATGTATTGTAGAGCAGCAATTTCCTACAGATAAGAGTTACTAGATTCATTTGTAGAAGAGAGAATCTCTTCTAGTTTTAACCAAATTGTGTTAAAAAAAAAAAAGAAAAAGAAAGAAGAAAGAAAGAAAGAAAGAAAGAAAAAGAAAGAAAGAAAAGAAAGAAAGAAAGAAAAAGAAGAAGAGAGGACTTCATGATCATCTCACCACACCCCCTCAATCCCACCCTGGATCTACAGGAATGAGGACATCCTCGCTTAACATATTTCACTTTGTACGGGAGTCCAGTTAGCCCATTTTGCTTGCGCTGAAAGCTAACGAGAAGCTAGTTCTGAGGATGTCCCTTCCTTTTCCCATCACCAAAACCCAAAGAGAAGTTCAAGCCCTGTTTTGTCTACTTAAGAGATCCAGGCTCACAGAATTGAGCTTCTCAGGAGTCCATCCTTGTATAGAACGTTTTTGTGTTTCTCTTCTACTAACTATGCCAGTGCTGAGTCCCTAGGAGCAGGGTGGAGGGTGGCAGGTGGCTGGTGGCTGAATCCAGGGTTTGTCAAAAGGCAAGCAAAATTTCCCCCACTCCAGGTCCAGTCAGCCTCTCTCGCATTTTTCTGAATTTGGTCTCAAAGGAGAATGTAACTGAATATACAAATTGAAAGAAAGCTGGAAGAAGACAGGAGAGAAGAAACCCGGGTGCCTTTTACCATTATCTTGATAAAATGGCAGTGACATGGACTCCGCCTGCCACAATTAGGGTGATAAATGCTCGTTTATTTCAGGCTTGTTTGAAAGTCAATTATGTAGATTATTTGGAGAATACTGACAGATGGCCTTCTTCCCCATATGAGACAATCAAGCTGAACTTTGATATGTGCATAGAAAACACTGTCATTTCTCAAACACCCAGGGCCCGCCAAAGGACTGATGAACCTTTGCCACTGGCCACTTTTGATGAACCCTGCCCTCAGGCCTTAATTTTTTTTTTTCCAGATCTTCCTGTTCTCCCACCTTCCATGGAAGCTTTGCTTCCTTTCACCTTGTAGTCAAATATTGATCCACTCGACCTGTCCTGGAGGTTTTGATTAACACAGAAGATTGCCACGTAAGCAGCTTTTTGTTTGTTTTCAGCTAATTCGTTTTTTATTGTTTACTTGCTGCAGTAAATCTTACTTTTACTGTCCAACCACTGAACAGAGAAAAATGGATTGATTTCAGTAACTAAATAATTCAGGCTGCAATGTGTGGTAGAGGGTGGAGGCAATGAGGAAGAATTAGGGGAAGTCTGAAAAAGCTTGCTGCAACATTGCTCTTCTGTTTTTGAAGTTCTCCACTGATCGCCTGCCCAGGTTACAATGATTTTGATTTGGTCATGAGGAGGTTGATGCAGATGGCACTGTGTTGCTGCAGTAGCGATTTAAAGTAATAAACGTTTAGAAAATGATTGTTTAAAAAGTCTTCCTTCACCAAAAAACAATAGAGATTCGCCAAAAGAGATCCATTGCTTGTTACTTTTTTTATTATATGAAGTAACTCATTGGGCACAATTATTGCAATCCTGAGGTGTATTTATTCACTTTTTATCCCTAAAGTCACAAACCACTTGTCTCCTCTGGCATTTACTAGTGACACCAAATAGATGAAAAGATTTTGAAGAAAGCAGCCCAGCAGAACAGAGCCAAAGACAACTTGATGTAAAATTGAACAAATCACAGAAGAAAGCAGCCTCATTTATTTGATAAAGGCATCAATTTCAGGATGGGGAAAAGGGAAGAGATGATGGGAGAAGAAAGAAGAGAAAAAGGAGAACGAAGGGGAAGTTTGTTTCCATCCTCCATCATCTGCCCATTTAGTCCTCTTTTCTCTCAGGTAGTCAGTATGCTTAGGCCTCCTTAAACAAAACTCAAACACATAAGCTATAAATTTAAAAATAGATAGGTTTCACTACATGAAAACTTAAAACTTCTATCCTACAAAATACATCATAAACACATTAAAAAACAAACTTGTGATTGGATTTACAATGTATATAACTGACAGAAAGTAGAGATCAGAATATACAATGAATTTCTACAAATCTATAAGAGAAACAATACAATAGGAAAATGGGTAAAAGATTTGAAAGGGCATTTCACAAAAAAGGAAATACCAATTCCCAATACACATATGAAAATATGATCAATGTCAATAGTTATCAAGATAATACACACTAAAACAGCAAGGTACCTTTCCACCTCTGGCAAAATGTGAAGTCTGACAATGCAGAACATTGTCAAGAAAACAGAGAAAATAGGAATTTCATACATTATCTATGGAAATAGACTCAGGGACATAGGAGAGCAATTTGGCAGTATCTAGTGTATTTGAAAATGTACCTTTCCTAAGGCCTAGTAGTTCCCCTTGTAGTCATTTATATTAGAAAACTTTTGCACATGTGAATAAATAGCATATTCAAGGATATTGCCACTAAGTATTGTAATAGGAGACAATCTAAGCATTCATGAAAAGAGAAATAAGTAAATTGTTTTATGGTCATATAGTATAAGACAAGACAGCAAGTAAAATGAAGGATCTAGATATGCGGGCCTCAACATTGATACGTGAACTTTAAAAACAACACTAATACACACTATCTGCATATGTATTTTCATATATTATATTTTAATATTATATAGTATAGGTTAATATGTAGTTTTAAATACACTAACATGCATGGGAAACATACACACCAACTACAGGATATAGGCTACCCCTAAGGAGAAAGAGGAGGACAATGTACTCAGGGATCGGTGGAGTACAAGGGGAGTTACAACTCTATAACGCTTTATTTTTTACAAAAATGCAAGACATTAGCATTTATTAACTTTGGGTTAGGGGTCATGGGTGCTCATTAAGCTTCTCTTTATACTTTTCTGTTTGAAATGTTTCATTTTTTTCTTTTTTTTTTTTCTTTTATTTTGCTATAAGGTCTCACTCTGTTGCCCAGGCTAGAGTGCAGTGACACAATCACGGCTCACTGCAGCCTTGACCTCCTTGGCTCAGGCAATCCTCCCACCTCAGCCCAGATAACTTTTTTATTTTTTGTAGAGAGAGGATCTCACTATGTTACCCAGGCTGGTCTTAAACTCTTGAGCTCAAGCGATCCTCCCACCTTGGCTTCCCAAAGTGCTGAGATTACAGGTGCGAGCCACCACACCTAGTTGAAACAGTTCATAGTCTCTTTTTTTTCTTTTCTTCATGAGGCAGAGTCTCACTCTGTCACCCAAGCTGGAGTACAGTGGTGAGTTCATGGCTTACTGCAGCCTCAACCTCCTGGGTTCAAGCAATACTCCTGCCTTAGCCTCCCCAGTAGCTGGGACTATAGGCATGCACCACCATGCCCAGCTAATTTTTTAAAAAAATTTGTAGAAACAGGGTCTCACTATGTCACCCAGGCTAGTCTCAAACTCCTGAGCTCAAGTGATCTTCCTACCTCAGCCTCCCAAAGTGCTGGGATTATAGGCAGATGCTACCATGCCCAGCTAATTTTGTAATCCAAAATGAAATAAAACAAAATAAAATAATTCTATTGTGTTCTATCCCCATAAAAAATGCCCATCTAATGTATTTCTCTTATAAGCAAATTCCTACTAAAGTGTTTATTCACTGAGCAAATGTTTATCCAATGCCCACTATATACTAATCAATTGTATTTTAGAGCACATTATGCCTGAATCCAAATGAATAAATCTCTAATATTGGGGTTTCAGGTACAAGGACAGACCAGTAGTTAAGATTTAGGAAAGAGCAGGAGTGTTCATGGTATCTCTCAAATGCTAACCCAAATCTGGGCAGAAGAGAGAAAAGAGAGAGGAAAAGGAGGCAGTGGAAGGAAAACAATGAGCACCTAGCACTTGCAGTGTTGTTGCTAGTTTGTGAAGAACCATTTTCTATACTCGAGTGGTCCCCCTTCCTGCATTGTATAGATACACCCCAATGCTTCCACAGTTGGGCAGTTATAACCTAGGTGTTACAAACCTAGGCCTTTGGATAGCCTATGGTACTGCCCACGTCAACCACAAATCGGGATTCCAAACCACATTACATTAAAAGATAAACACTCTATAAAGCAGCAGTGGACAATGTAAATCATACTAACGATTTTGTAGTGAAGAGGAAGACAAGGTTAACACCAAACAGCAAACAACTAATCAAAATCCTCAGAAGGCATTTATCTCCCAAAGTTCCTCTTCAACAACTAGCTGCCAATTTGCCAGTTTCTTCCTTTCTTGTTCCCATCATCATTCAACTTTCTTCCCTTTACTTACCAAGACCAATTTAGGCCAGGTATGGTGGCTCATGCCTGTAATCTCAGAACTTTGGGAGGCTGAGGCAGGAAGATTGCTTGAGCTCAGGAGTTCGAAACCAGCCTGGCCAACATGGTGAAACCCCGTCTCTACTAAAAATACAAAAATTAGCTGGATGTGGTGGCACATGCCTGTAATCCCAGCTACTCAGGAGGCTGAGGCACGAGAATCGCTTGAACCCAAGAGGCAGAGGTTGCCATGAGCCAAGATCATGCCACTGTACTCCAACCTGGGTGACAGAGTGAGACTGTCTCCAAAAAAAACAAAAGATCAATTTAGCGCCATCCCACCTCTCTAATCCTGGGCAGCAACTAAATTGATAAGCTCCCAGCTGTCTTATCAAAACGTACAACAAAAGTGGGTCTCTCCATATACTAGAAAGACGTTAGCAAGTGTTTTCTCAAAGAGATCATCATGAAGTACCCCAAAATACCTGAAACACCCTGGTAAAATTAGGGAGATTGACCGGAAGACAATTGTATCAGTCAGCTATTGTGAGTAAAGAAAAAACAAATTAAACAAAATGACCTCAAACTCAGTGTTTTAAAGAACATCTTTCATTGTTATTCATTAATCTGCAGATTGGCAAGGGGTTGGGTGATCTGGGCTGGGTTTGGCTTGGCCAGCAGTTCTACTTCAGGCTGCATGTCCATCTGGGCTTAGCTCCTTGCTAAAGGATAGGCTGAAATCAGCTTACATACATTTATTCTGGATCCCAGGCTGAAGATGCAGCTGTTCTTACGGTGATAGCAGACACGCAAGAGACCAAGCTCAACTATACAAGCCTATTTCATGTCTCTGCTTACGTCATATCTGTTATTATCCCATTGGCCAAGACAAGTCACATGGGTGAGTTAAAATTCAAGGGACTGGAAGATGTACTTATCCTATGGGGTTGAGAGGAGGAAGAAGATGTGTTTGAATAATAACTTAATCTACCATATCAAGCAAAGTATCTCTTAATTCTGTGCTGGAGGCCTGTCTTTTGTCTGTTTCCCTTGTGGCAAATATTTCCACTAAATCTCCCCACTAAACTTCCAGAAATCCTAAAAGGCTCTCTTTGGGGATATTGTAACATAGCCTTCATTTAATGGAGGAGATAAATGGTATTATTTGACTTGCAGAGAAATGGGTCCAGGGGTAGAATATGCAGGCAATTTTTGCCACATTGATGGATCAGGAATCCCACAAATTACCCAGTGGATCCTCCAACCAACTAAAAGTTATAAAGAATTCAGGGATTCTAGGAAGGTAAGAGGAGGCACTTTTATCTATTGGAAAATGTCAACAGGGAGTTTTGTTTCCTTGTTTTATTCATTCATTCATTCCCTAAATATTTGTATTGAGCACCAACTATGGGTCAGGAATTGTGCTGAGGGCACATGGTGAGTAAAACATCTGAGATACAACTGTGCAGTGCCATAAAAGAAACGAACATAGTGCTGCAATAGAGAATAATGATATGGGAGGGGAGAGGATAACTTACAGTGTTTAGAGGAGGTCTCACTGAAGAGGTAGCATTTAGGCTGAGATATGAAGGGTGAGAAGGATCCAGCAACATGAAGAATTAGAGAAATTACATAACCACGAAGCATGTCAGTTTATTACCTATAACATTGATGAGAAAAGAAGTTAAAGAACCAAAAGGCATTATATGATGGATTTCATTGTAACTGCTTTGGAGAAAAATGTCATGAGAACGAAATCTGTGGCAAAAAGGGAAGCAAAGGGCATAGAATAGGAATGCACTAATACTTGGTCCTGTTGTTACCCTCAATATCATACACTACGCTGATTATACCCTCAAAAGTGTATTGCACCCAGCAACAAAAATTGACATATAATCGCAGCTCTGCTACAAAGGAGCTAGCAACCTTGGGTAAGTCACATTCCCTCACAAATCATTGGTTTTCTAATCAGTAAAAAGGGAGATTGTCTAAATCAGTTTTATCTTCCAAAGTGTATCCATCAAAAACCTTATTTGCTAGAATATTAGCAAGCGTTATGCAAAGATGAAGGTTAACATTGGATGAAATTAGGCAGGTTTCTTACTACAATGCTTCTCAGGGCCCTAAAGTGTACTCACTTAGACTGGGAACCTTTCTGAAGGAAACAGACTATGCTATATGTCTCCAAAACGTAATGATCAAGTAATTCCTTTTCACTGGTCATAGTCCAGAGACAGTATTCCAAGGAGCACACATTGACACTCAAGGAAATGGTGCAGTAGGGGCTCTCTAAGGTCCATTCCAGCTCTGGAAGTTTCTGTGATGAGCATAAGCACCTCAAAGGGAGAGCCTGTTGGTACCAGATTTTCTACTAAATAATATGATTCATGTATATAATCATACCTCAGTTAAACACAAAAAAATAAAATAAGGTACAATTCTAGTTCAATTAACACTAAAAGCTACTCTTTAGTGAACACTGTTATAGCAAAATTGTACAGTATAATACGTATGTGGAGGATAGGCTATAATTAAAAAGATAAATAACTAACAACCAGATAATGAAGGCAAGAATACTTTTGTGCTGAAGTTTGAAGGGATGATGTAAAAAAAAAAAGAAAGAAAGAAAGAAAGAGCTGAAATACAACTATGCTGAAAACCGTAAGAATGGCAATTTTTTTTATTTTTTTGAGACAGAGTCTTGCTGTGTCGCCCAGGCTAGAGTGCAGTGGCAGGATCTTGGCTCACTGCAATCACTGTAACCTCCACCTCCTGGGTTCAAGCAATTCTCCCTGCCTCAGCTTCCCAAGTAGCTAGGATTACAGGCGCTCACCACCACGCCTGGCTAATTCTGTATTTTTAGTAGAGACGGGGTTTTGCTATGTTGACCAAGCTGGTCTCAAACTCCTGGACTCAAGTGACCCGCCCACCTCAGCCTCCCAAAGTGCTAGGATTACAGGCATTAGCCACCTCGCCTGGCCTAGAATGGCATACTTTCTTATTTTAAACACTTCCTTGTTCATGTATTCTGAAATCATGCCAGAAGTTTAGGAAACAATTATCATTAAGCGTAATTAACTGAAGAGCATGGGATTAGTTAGCCCCTTGTCCTCTTCAGGAGACAATCACCACATTGATCATTTCAGGATTATATATTATCTTTTCTTATTTTGCACCATTTGGTTGGAAAAATTGTTAACAAATTTCTTTAAGCCACTTATAATTTACTACGTCAATGAGTGTGTCAGCTTTGTCATTTTGCAGGCTATTTCCCAGGTAATAGACATACATTCATTTTACCTTTCTAAGCTTCTGTCATTCTTAACAAATAAAACGAGGGTACTGGAGCAGTACATGTGCATTCAGATAACTGAGAACATTCATTTGTTTTCTCAGAGTGTGTGACCTTGAGCAAGTCCTTACCCTGCCTGGACCTCAATTTCCTCATCTGTAAAATAAGTGGTTTGGACTATATTTTTGTTAAAGTCCCTTCTAGCTGTAAAATTCTCTGATTCTATTTTGCATTCTAATTTAAATTACTAGCAAATTATACACTTTATTTTAAAATCTCTTTCCTGCCTACATTCATTCTACTTTCTAAATATATCTTTTTAATTCTTAAGCTATCAAATTTTAGATTCATAAAAAGATAAGTAATTAAACAGCCTAGAACATCCATACTAACAATCCATTCATTAATTAGTGTAATTTCAGGTAGAGGATTAAAAAATGAAATAAACAAACCCTGAGGTGATGACAACTTAACAGCTTATAATTTTAAGTGGACAGATAGATATGAATATGAGCTTCTCTGGCATCTTATGTGTGCTTCAATTTTCCAAATATCTTTCTCATTAACAATATTTTAACAAATCACTGATTCTTATTAAGCATCCACAATGTGCCATTCTTGTACTAGTTGCTACAGAGGATTTAAATAGTCTTCACTGACTTCAAAAAGCTTCATCTGGGGCTGGTGAAACAAAACTTAACCCCAAGGAACAATTAGGGAGAAATATCAGACAATATATAGTCAGGGGCTAAACTGTGTGGTATAAGCTGGCAGTTCTCATCCTTGTTCCCCACTACAACACATATAATAAATAATGTTCCCTATACTTGAAACAGTGTAGGTGCTTGGTAAATATTTATTGAATAAATGTGTGAATGAATCTTTAGATGCTTAAGATAATCATACAACAGTAACCAGGATTCTAATAGTCTCAGCCTTTCTCCCCCACCCAAGATATCACATCTATCTAAATACAAGCGATTGAAAGACATGTCTATTATAAGACTAATGAACTTGAATATATATTATGTAAGAGGCTATCACATATACACACACGTGTATATATACGTGATACATATATGTGATATATATATACACACACATATATATATACACTTGTGGGTATATATATGTATAGTACCAAATTAAAACACATTTCATAACCAGTATTGCAACACCATGGTTAAGAACACTTGTCAGAGACTTTAGGTGCTGTAAGAGCTCAGTGAAAATGGAGATTATTACGAGCTAAAGTATTACCAAGAGCCTTCATAAAGGCAAAGGAATAAAAATTTAGAAAATAGATTGCAAAGCTACAGATAAGCCATGAGGAGTAGGAAGGGAAGAATAAGCATAGGATGGGCATGGAGCAGTGAGGATGCAGATCTGAAGTGGAGGATCTTTGTTGGGGTAGGATCAGTTTATTGCAGGCTATAAAAACCAGTCTGAAGCACTCAGAGTGATCCAGAGGGCAACAGGGAGCTATTGTAGAGACTCAATCAAAGTCCAGCAGAAAAGGGGTCTGTGAGATCTGTGTATGTATGAATGAATATTAAAAAGATAGGGAGAAAAAGACGAGCAGGGCAAGATTTATCTTTTTTATAGACCTTTTCTAAAGGGGTGGCAACTGAAGCCTGGCATTTTAATACCATTTTATGAGGCTTCATACATTTTAATTAATGTTAAACTGATTTATACCCTGAGGAGTTATACACAAATGGCACAATCAAATAAAATAAAGGAAGACACATGTGCACAAGTTTGCATGTGTCTATATGTGTTTATAGACACATCTTTCAACTACATCTAACTGTGCTTCTGTTAGGAGTGCCAGGTTCCACCCACATCTCAGCCTACTGGCTTCAATCAGAAAGGCAGAATTAACAACGCGACAACTTGGAAGGGTTTATTGCCCATTATTTGATCTAAAACAACTTGAACAGTATGAAAAAGTGAGGCTGTAACACAAAAAGGGAGATTAGTCACATAGCCACTTTGCTGGCACCCCTGTTGTGCCTTCAACTGTGGGCTGCATTTATTTTTTCATCCTAAAATCAAGTTTCTTAAAAGCTTATGCATTTTAATGCAATTGCTTACATTTCCCCTTTGGGAAGGAAGAAAACAGGACTTTCCTTATTGCTGAGCTGGAAATGTGTACGTGTATATTTGGGGGTGGGGTGGTGAGGGAACAAGGCATAATAAGAGAATTAAATGGTTGGCTTTTTAAACCTTATAATCCCAACCCCAACTATACACAGATCTCCCAGATTCTGTAGTGGCAGGTGGCAGACATACTCACCCATAAGCAATGGAGACAAATGAGAAGCATACAATAAATAAGTCTTTGAATTTGTAAAGCCTTTTATGCTTTATATATTTTATCACATTTGATCTTCATCCTACCCTTGCATGGTAGAAAGGGCAGAATTGTTTTCTCCTTTATTTGACAAAAGGAGAAACCAAGATGAAGAAAGGTTGAGTGACTTGCCTAAGATCTCACAGATAAGGTGATACACTTTTAAATCACTTTTATTGAGATATAATTCACTACCATAAAATTCACCTTTTTATTTATTTATTTTGAGACAGAGTCTCTGTCTCTCAGGCTGGAGTGCCATGGTGCGATCTTGGCTCACTGAAACCTCCGCCTCCAGGGTTCAAGCAATACCCCTGCCTCAGCATCCTGAGTAGATGGGATTACAGGCTCCTGGCACAACACCTGGCTAATTTTTTGTATTTCTAGTAGAGACAGGGTTTCACCATGTTGGCCAGGCTAGTCACAAACTCCTGGATTCAAGTGATCCGCCCGCCTCAGCCTCCCAAAATGCTGGAATTACAGGCGTGAGCCACCGCACCTGGCCAAATTTACCATTTCAAGTGTATATGTTAGCATTTTTGCAGAAGATTGTGAAAGCATCACTGCTATCTAATTCCACAACATTTCTATTATCCCCTACAAAAGAATTCCATACCCATTATTAGTTAGTCTCCACCTCTTTACTCCTCTAACACCCTAGAAAACAATAACCTCTGTTTCTGTAACTTTATGTTCTGGACATTTTATATAAAGCAAACCATACAATATTTAGCCTTTTGGTTTGGCTTCTTTCATTTTGCATAAGTTTTCAAGGTTCATCCATGTTTTAACATTCATCATGTTTTTCTATGCCCAAACAATATTCCATTGTATACATATAGCACATTTTATCTATTCACTCATTGTTAGACATTTGAATTGTTTTCAGCTTTGTGGCTATTATGACTAATCCTACTATGAACATTCATGTACGTGTTTTTGTGTGGACACAGACTTGCATTTATCTTGGGCATATACCTAGGAGTGGAATTTCTGGATCATATGTTAATGCTATGTTTAACTTTTTGAGGAACTTTCAAACTCTTTTCCAAAATGGCTGCACCATTTCACATTCCCATGCTGGAATGATTGAGAATTCCAATTTCTTCAAATTCTCACAACACTTCTTAGTATCTGCCTCTTTTACTAGGGCCACCTAGTGAACATGAAGCGATTTCTCATTGTGGTCTTAAATTGCATTAAGTTGACAGCTAATGGTGTAGAGCATCTTTTCATGAGCTTATTGGGATTTGCATATTTTCTTTGGTTTCCTTGGGGAAATGTTTATTCAGATTTCTTGCCAATTTTTAAAATGGATTATTCATTCTTTATTGTTGAACAGTAAGAGTACTTATGTATTCAGTATACAAATCCCTCATCAGATATATGATTTGCAAATATCTTCTTCCATTCTGTGGGTTGTTTTTTCACTTTCTTGATAGTGCTCTTGAAGCACAAAAGTTTCCTTTTTTAATTTCAATGACTTTCAATTTATTTCTCTCTCTTTTTTTTTTTTTTTTTTTTTTTTTTTGTTGGTGTGTGTGTGTGCCTTTGCTCTTGTTCTCATATCTAAAAACCCATTCCCTAGCCCAAGGTCATGAAGATTTGCCCTTAGGGTTTCTCATAAGATATTTATAGTTTTAGGTGTTAAGTTTAGGTATTTAATTCACTTTGAGTTAATATTTGTACATGGTGTTTGGGAGGGAAACAACTTCACTCTTTCGCATGAGGATAGCCAGTTGTGTTAGCATCGTCTTTAAAAATATTATTATTTTCCCTATTAAATTTTCTTGTCATCCTTGCTGAAAATCAATTGACTATAAATGTGTGGGTTTGTTTCTGGACTCTCAATTCTATTCCACTAACCTATATGTCTATCTAGTCTATTCCACTAACCTATATATCTATGTGTTTGCCAGTATCACACTGCCTTGATTACTGTAGCCTTGTGTTTAGTTTTGATATTAGAAAATCTGAGTCCTCCAACTTTGTTCTTTTTCAAGATAATTTTTGCTGTTGTGGGTCTCTTGAATTTTTATATGAAGTTCATGATCAATTTATCAATTACTGCAAAGAAGCCATCTGGGATTTTTTAGGGATCACATTGTATCTATCAATCAGTTTGGAGGGTATTGCCGTCTTAACAATATTAAGTCTTCTGATCCATGAACACAGGATGTTTATCCATTTATTTAGGTCTACTTTAATTTCTTTTAATGATGGTTTGTAGTTTTCAGTGTTCAAATTTTTCACTTCTTTTGTTAGATTTATTTCTGTTTTATTTTCTTTCATTATATTGTAAATGGAACTGTTTTCTTAATTTCATTTTTGTATTATTTACTATTTGTGCTCAGAAATATAATTAATTTTTTAATTAACCTGGTATCCTGCAATCTTGCTGAACTTATTTAATATTTCCCGCAGGCTTTGTGGATGCCTCAGAATTTTCTATATAGAAAATTATATCATCCACAAGGGGAGACACTTTTACTCCTTCCTTCCAATCTGTATGCTATTTATTTCTTTGCCTTGCCTAACTTCCCTGGCTAGAGCCACCCTTACAGTGTCGAATAGAAATTTTGACAGTAGATCACCTTGTCTTATTTCTGATCTTAAGAGTAAAGCATCCTGTCTTCACCATTAAGCATAATGTTAAATGTTAGTTGTGGATTTTTCAAAGATGATCTTTATCAGATTGAGGAAGTTCCTTTCTACTTCTAGTTTGGCAGAAAGTATATTGAAGATGAAGTAGAAATCAGGATGTGCTTTCTGCTAATACACACTACCTTCTCACTTTTTTCTGTCCCTGTCTCCTGCTTTATTTAAGAACAGACTAAGATACAAATTTTTGGGACTTTAGTTGAGTAGAGCAAACTGTGAACCAAATATCTAGATAGACAGAGAGAGAGAGAGAGAGAGAGTGAGGGAGAGAGAGATAGAGATAGGTAGATAGATAGATAGGTACACACATATAATTAAATAAGGAAAGGTAAAATGAACTTGATTCTAAATAAGGTTTCTATTTCTGAAACAGGATGATTTTAGAGCCCCTGCCTACATTTATCTTTGTTATAGCTCAGGTGGACAACACTAGATAGAAGCTACACCAAGTCCTTTGAAGCAGAATAAACTGATACCAAGCAAACAGAATCCCCAAGGATTCTGATCCAGCATAGAGCCTAACTTTAGATTCTGGGTTTAGAGAGCATACTTTTATGACAGACAGCAAAGCAATCAAAGGATAATGGTCTTGACATGCAATGAAAACACGAGGATTCAGAGGTATAATTCTAATACTAGGGGAAGTGAGAACTAGATAGTAGTATTAGACAGTATAACCAGAATTTTGTGAGTGATGACTAACCTAATTCCAAGCTTCACAAAACTTTTTTTTTGAAAGAAAGAAAAAGAGAGGAAAGAAAGTGAGAGTGAAAGAAAGAAAAAAAAGAATGTAAGAGAGAAAGAAAGAGGAAGATAAAGAGGGAGAGAGAACGAGATTCTTGTTCTATTGCCCAGGCTAGAATGCAGTCTAGAAATGGGTATTAAAAACCTCTTTTATGCCAATAATTGTTTTTAGGGGTGTTCAAGAGATGCAGGAAGACACCATTAATAAATCC
>CAUYLG010062336.1:0-39916 GCA_963573385.1 Cacajao melanocephalus
TGAGTTTGTGTCCTCTGCAGGGAAATGGATGAATTTGGAAACCATCATTCTCAGCAAACTGACACAAGAACAGAGAACCAAACACTGCATGTTCTCACTCATAGGCAGGTGTTGAACAATGAGAACCCATGGACACAGGGAAGGGAACATCACACACTGGGGTCTGGTAGGGGGTGAAATAGGGGAGGGACAGCAGAGGGTAGGGAAGTTGGGGAGGGATAACATGGGGAGAAAGGCCAGATATAGATGATGTGGGGGATGGAGGCAGCAAACCACATTGCCATGTAGGTACCTACGCAACAGTCCTGCATGTTCTGCACGTGTACTCCAGAACCTAAAGTGCAATAAAATATACATTTAAAAAATACAAAAATTAGCCGGGTGTGGTGGTGTGTACCTGTAATCCCAACTGCTTGGGAGGCTGAGGCAGGAGAATTGCTTGAGTCTGGGAGGCAGAGCCTGCAGTGAGCCCAGATTGTGCCACTGCACTCCAGCCTGGGTGACAAGAGTGAAACTCTGTCTTAAATAAATAAATAAAATTAAAAGGGAAAAAAGATAAACAAGTTAGTAAATCAAGGGGATAAAAGAAGTCTCTGTGGGCTCACACTTGTGTGAAATAGATGACTTTTGCAGAAACCCATTCACCAGGAACTACTGTGCAAGACTGGAATGATAACACTGGGCCTGGAATGATAATATTGACTAATAACAATAAATAATAATAATAGGTCTTAACAGGTGCCCACCCTAGGGTCATGTGTTTTACGTTAATAATTTTAGTTCATGCTTATAAAAATAAGTTGAATTATTTTACCAATGAGAATACTGAGTCTCAGAGAAGTTTAGTTACTTCCCCAAGATCAGATGCTAAACAGGTAGAGGAAGGGTTCAAACCATGTCACCTCTCCCCGCTCTTCTCTCTTGCCTTCAGTCCCAGAGAATCTGGGGGATACCAGAAAAGCTTGATGTCACAGAGTGAACAGGTACTGTCTCTCAAGCATCAGATTAATGTAAACTGGAAAGCATAAGACATTAAATTCTATGTGTAAGAGTTAGTCTTTCTCTTTTTCTCCTCCTCCTCTGTCCTCTTCTCCATTACTCTCTCTCTGTCTTTTAACTGCCAAAAACAGGGCCAAAAATAACCCACAGGTTTCTAGATTTCTCTGGGTAGCAAACTGAACTACATGAAAAAGTTTCTTTTTTATATGTGAAGATTTGCAGGAAGGAGCAAATGGTCCTCAAAAAGATAGCGTTGAGAAGGAAACATACGTGCAATTGAAATATTAAAACAGGTAGGACGCAGTGGCTCATGCCTGTAATCCCAGCAATTTGGGAAGCTGAGGCGGGCAGATTACCTGAGGTCAGGAGTTGGAGACCAGCCTGACCAACATGGAGAAATCCCGTCTCTATTAAAAATACAAAAAAAAAAAAATTAGCTGGGCATGTTGGCACATGCCTGTAATCCCAGCTAATCAGGAGGCTGAGGCTGGAGAATCACTTTAACCTGGGAGGCGGAGGTTGCAGTGACCTGAGATCGTGCCACTGCACTCCAGGCTGGGCAACAGAGCCAGACTCCCTCTCAAGAAAAAAAAAAAAAAAAAAAAACAGTAAGCCTAACTTCCATCAGAGTTTTCTCACAGACAGGGCCATGGTGCCATTATCTCCATTACAGTATTTGAGCAAAGCACAAGGATAAAGACAGGAGGGAAGAACGAAGTCTGAGCAGCTGGTGTTTGCTTCAGCCTCTTCCGGAGCTGCCTCAGAGCCATCGGGGAACAGGAACGAGCTATTGCCATTCCCTGCACAGCCCCAGATATGGAGGTACATTGTTGCTGGCTTCTAAGTGATATTCTTCCTTCTGACCTCCCTATTCTACTGCTGGCGAATTTATGTAAAATCAATGTATATCTACTTAAGTTTGGCTTCCATTGGTGTTATTGTTATTTATTTGTTTACTCTACACATTCCTAGATGGATTATGTAAGATTTGACAGTTTCTTTCTTGAAGTCTTGCACTTTTATCAGTAGAATGCCATCTGCCATCATTAGAGAGTAGTGGATAGGGATGTGTCTCAGGAATTAGTTGATGTCCTGTGAACTAGATTTTCATAAGCTTCTGCAGCCTCTGCTAACGAGTGTAAGATGGTTACCAGGGCCTGCTATTACAGAGAGTGATGATTAAACATGAAGAAGTCTCAGGCAGGGCATGGTGGCTCACACCTGTAATCCCAGCACTTCGGGAGACCAAGGCGGGCAGATCACCTGAGGTCGAGAGTTCAAGACCAGCCTGGTCAACATAGAGAACTCCATCTCTACTAAAAATAGAAAATTAGCTGGGTGTGGCGGTGCACCCCTGTAATCCCAGCTACTCAGGAGGCTGAGGCAGAAGAATCACTTGAACCCGGGAGGGGGAGGTTGCGGTGAGCTGAGATTGCACCATTGCACTCCAGCCTGGATGATGGAGCAAGACTCCATCTAAACAAACAAACAAACAAACAAACAAACAAATCAGAGCAGAAAAAATATTTGAAGTAATAGTGCCTGACAATTTTTCAAACTTAGTGACATGCACCAAACAAAACATCCAAGAAGCTCAGAGGACACCAAGCAAGATAAATAAAGAATCTACACTTAGGCATAGTATGGTCAAACTTCAGAAAACCAAAGTCAAAGAGAAAATGTTGAAAGCATATAGATCTACATTGAAAAAGAAAGCATTGGAGAAGAAATAAGTGAAGGTAAAATAAAATATTACGTTTTCCTTATTTTTAATTAATCTAAAGGATTTTTAAAGTTATAATAGTAAATGTATTGGGTAACTACAAATATGGAGAAGTGAACTCAATAGGGAAAGACGGAAGGAATTGGGAATACTGTTATAAGGTAGCCAGACCACATGTTGAGTGGCATAGTGTTATTTGAAGGCGAATTTAGATTAGTAGATATTAATTCTGCTATGTAAATAAACGTTTTAAATGTGAACGTTCTAAATACTCATGATTAGAGTGGATGAAAACATAAGACAAACACTTCAAATATAAAGACACAGATAGGTTAAAAGTAAATGAATGGAGAAAGATATACTATGCTAATACTAATCAAAAGAAAGCTGGCACATTTATGTTAATTTCAGACAAACAAGACTTCAGCTCAAGGAAGATTATGCGTGATAAAAAGGAGCATTTCATGATGATAAAGGGACAAATTCATTTAAAAGATTTAATAATCCTAAATGTATATTGACCTAAAAATGGAGCATCAAAATTTTTGCCTCCAAATTTTTTAGGCCAAAACTGATACAGCTAAAAGAACAGACACACAAATATGCTATTGTAGTTGAAGATCTCAACATTTCTCTTTCATTTACATTGTATCAGTTTTGGCCTCATAAACCCATTCTAATCATATTTGTCTTTTAATTGTTGCATTTACAGCATTCATATTTAGAATGTTTATTGAAATCAGAGATCTAGCAGATAGAAATCAGAAAGAATATAGGTGACTTGAGTAGCACTATCAATTCACTTGATCTAGTTGATATTTATAGAATACTCCATCCAACAACAGCACAGGATACCTTCTTCTCAAGCTGTGATCTATCATTCACCAATAGTCCACATTCTGGGCCATAAAACATACCTTCATGATTTTAAAAGAACAGAAATTATGCAAAGTATGTTCTCAGAGGACAATAGAATTAAACAAGATATCAATAACCAACCTTAAATAATAAATCAATTATTAATACAAATAGTTGTGAAATTCTCAAATAGTTGGAAATTAGACAGCATCCAGTACCTAAGAAGCACTACACAATTATTTGTGAATGTCATTAATATGCAAATGTAATTATTTCTGTTTTACAAGTGAGGTGATGAAATGCAGTGTGGCTAATAAATGGTGGAATAGAGTCCCGGATATGCTTAACTTCCAAATATTGGTGCTTTCTATCATTATGTTATTTTTCTCCTCTCTTTAGATTTGGTGCATGCTAAAGCTGGCTACACAGCAAAATCATCTGAGAAATTCGAATAAAAGACTAGGCCCCGTTAGTCAGAGGTGGGGGTCTGTGTGTCTGTATTTCCACTCCCCTAAGTGATTCTGGTGAACATCCAAGTTCATGGATCACAGCCGTAGATCCCACTCTCTTCTGAGGGTGTATTTCCTTTCTGGAATCCTTAAAGAATGAGAAGGGTGTATACAGAAATCATTAGTTCACCAATACAGCAGCAGTTACATAGAGTCATAAAGGAATAAGCTGTCTCACATTCATTAACTTCTCATAAAATAGAAGTTTCACCTTCGAAACATCAAAATGTTTTTAAGAAAATCATCTGAGATCTAAATCTTTCTGAAATGTAATGCCTTTTTCTTTAAAAATAGTGTGTTAAGGCCGGGCGCTGTGGCTCATGCTTGTAATCCCAGCACTTTACAGTAGCGAAGTGGGAAGACCATTTGAGGTCAGGAGTTTGAGACCAGCGTGGCCAACATGGTGAAACCCAAGATCTACTAAAAAATATAAAATAAATTAGCTGGGTGTGGTGGTGTGTACCTGTTGTCCCAGCTACTTGGGAGGCTGAGGCAGGTAAATCACTTGAACCCAGAAGACAGAGCTTGCAATGAGCCAAGATCATGCCACTGCACTCCAGCCTGGGTAACACAGCCAGACCCCATCTCAAAAGAAAGAAAAAAAGGGTGCTAAATAAATTTTAGTTTGTTTTTATCTAGGTTCTTCCTTCATCCTGGAATATACCTGGACAATTCCCACTCATCCTTTATGACTAGCCCAAGTAGTTTCTCATCTTGGGATTCCTTCTCCAAATCTCTCAGGTTGGGTGAGTCCCCCTCTTTCCCAGCTACAGATTCCAAGGCAGTTCTACACATGTCTATCATGATGATGTGTTATAATAAGCGATTGATTCATCTTGCTCCCGTTTTACTCTAGTAAGAACTGTTTTTGTTTCAAAAGACAAAAACCCATATCTAATTGGTCTAAGAAAAAGAAAAGATAATTTATTGGTAATTGAAACAATCGTGGGTAGATTTGGCATCATTGGATATACGTTCTCATATGATGCATTAAGAAATCTGCTTTCTTCTGTTGTGGCTTCATTGTCAAGCAGTGTCTTCTTGAACAGTAACGAGGATGGCCCCAGAATCTCTAGGCTTTCCTCCTGCCTCTTAGAAACACTGGTAGAAGGAAAAAACTCCTCAGTCCCAAGATCTCTGGCAAACGTTCCAGAACTGACTCTTTCTGGGACTGACAAGGGTCATGTTCCCTCTCTGAACCAGCCATTATGGCTAGGAAAAATATGTTAGACTGTACACTAAGGGATAGAACGTGCTCATCTGCCCAGTCCTTGAGCCAGGAAATAGAATCAGTTCTTTCCTTCAAATCTCTGTGGATAGAAAATGGGACAGGAGGGTCCCTCAGGAAGAGATTAAGGTGTGATTGTCAGGTAAGGAGACATAGATGCCATGCAGGTCACAAACATGCTGGACCCCTTGAGATCAGGAGCCTGCTTGTAGATTTGCCCATCCATGTATCTTCATCTAACATAGTACCTAGCATGCAGAAGGCAGTTCACGGTTAGTGAATTAATCACTGAACAAATGAATGCAGTCAGGGTTATCATTAAAATCACCTTATGTCATAAAGCAGGATATCCTCAGATTACAGACATGGTGTGCCTCTCTAGTACTCAGTGCCTGCCGTCTGATGGATATGGGCTACATTACTATATAGAACACAGGCCTCTAGGACAGATCCGAAGATGCTACTTGTTATTTCACAGAGATACAGTTCCCAGCTCCAAGTATGACTACTGGTAAAAGCACTGCCAGCCTTTTAATTAGGTGTCCCAGGAGATCAGTCCCAAGATGTTACAGGAAGACAAAGACAACAGAAGGAAGTGGAAATGTCACCCTCGTTAGTGTGGCCATTTCAAGGAGGAAGGGCCCTGGTAAGTGTCAGAGGGCAGGTTCCCACCAGGAGCCCGAAATGAGTGTCAGAGAGAGCAGCTGCAGAGTTTTGGGGTGGATTGGGGGTAGGGGACTTGTTGAATTGATATTATAAGGCAGAGGGAGTAAGAACATCTCTGGGGCTGACTCCAGCTCTACCTCCCTCCAGAGCTCCCTGGGGATCCGGAGGACTTTCTTCCAAGGTGATTCTGAAACGTGAATATTGTGGTTATTTCTTATTTATTTCCCATTTATATTAATGTACCCTTATTATGGGCAACTTCTATTATAGACATGGGCCCTCTGACCAAGCAAAAGGGCAAATGAAGGTGCTTTCCTGAGTGTTCCCTGCTCTCCTCAAAACTCTGCCAACTCCCTCCATCCTCTGTGCACACACATGCCAGCCAACCTACACTGCAGGAGGAGACACTTGATGACTGCTAACCCACAGGGACCCTCTCACTGCTCCTGTAACAAATCTGACTGGCCAGGTAGTTACCAGGATGTTCAAGCTGAGGAAGGTGTGGATTGCAGGAAGAGCAGTGGACTCAGTTGAAGTCCTGAGTTCAAGTCAAGTTGTGGAAACTTGGGCAGGTTGACCGATGTATCTCTTTTTCACTATTTCCTCCCTTCCTTCCTGCCCTTCCTTCCTTCCTTCCCTCCCTCCCTTTCCTTCGTTCCTTTCCTTCCTTCCTTTCTTCCTTCCTTCCCTCCCTCCCTCCTTTGCTTCCCTCCTTCCCTCCTTCCCTCCCCTCCCTCCCTCCTTCCTTCCTTCCTTCCTTCCTTCCTTCCTTCCTTCCTGTCTCTCTCTTTCTTTATTTCTTTCTTTCTTCCTGACAGGGTTGTGCTCTGTTGCCCAGGCTGGAATACAGTAGTGCAGTCACACCTCACTGCAACCTTTACCTCCCAGGCTCAAGCCATCCTCCTGTCTCAGCCTCCTAAGTAGCAGAAACCACAGGTGTGCACCACACCAAGCTGTTTTTTTTTTTTTTTGTATTTTTTGTAGAGATAGGGTTTCACCATGTTGCCCAAGCTGCTCTCAAACTCCTGGGCTCAAGCAATCTGCCCACCTTGGCCTCCCAAAACGTTGGGACTACAGGCATGAGCCACCGTGCCTGGCCAGTCCACAGATCTCTTCAATTTCTTCTTCTGTTAAAAATAAAAACAAAAGCAATCACATGGAGGATTCTGTGATCTCTAAAGTCCCTGCCCTGGAATTAATAAAAACTTCAATTAAAAAATAATAATAATAAGCCCCTGCCAACAAGAAATTCAATTCCGACTAAGTTAAGCATAAGGGATATTGGAGTTGTATAGCACTGAAGAGAGATTGCAGAGCCAGGCTAGGAACCAAAGCAGATCTAGACGAAGGCACCTGGGCACCACACTTGTCCCATATTCTAGCTAAGACCTAGCCACTGGGGCGTCCTGGAACACTGGCCATGCCAGGAGCCATGTCAGGTGTAGGAATCATCTAGCTGGCCAAGATTGGGTCATGGGATGGCTGGACCCTGATGACATTTCCATAAGACTGTATCAGACAAGGAGGAAACAATGCCTCAAGGGAAATCAGAGGACTCTTCAGAGCAGAAACAGATGTCAGACATCCATAAAACATTCGTGAAAGAGGAGAATGAAATGCTGCCATTATATTCACATGTCTAGAATCCTGATGGCCCAGGACATGTGCACCCATGGAGGGCATCCCAGGTCACAGAGGCTCACTCAACCCCAAACAATAATTCTAATTCTATCTGATTCTCCACTGTCCTTTGCAATTTTTCCATGATAACCAAAGAGTCATCTCCCTACTCATCATCCTCCCAATCGAGTAACTTAAGTATAAATCTACTGCCTATTTAATGAGATTAGCCAAAAGGACATCACAGGTAATGTTGTCGTGGCAAGTGGGCTACCAAATTTCATTTACAAATAGTACATCAAAATGGTGATCTCTATGAACTAGCAACGGTCCCTCTGAAATTTGCAGAATGGGTACGGAGTGTAGTATCAGAGAACAAAAGCTGAGTCTCCACTGGGGGACATTTGCTTTCTAGCACCCAAGCTAGGAGCTGCTCTGTCTGTCTTCCCTGTGGCTGCTCCACATTCTCCACCCGATCCCTCATTCCTTACCAGCCCCCCACCAATGTACCTTCACCTTCCACAATATTTTTCAGCCTCGTGGTTTGAATGCAGCATCAGTCCCTGAAGCTGAGCCAAGGACCTACATCTCAATTGGATGAGAACAAGCTCTTCCCACCTCCCTCCCTTCACCCCCTGGTCTCTGAGACTGCCCATAGTCCCTGCAGGTTAAGCAAAGAGGAGATTAGAAATTATCTAAATCACAACAATTCCCTGGCAGCTTTTGTATGATTGCAGGGTCTGGTGAACTAAACTGTCCAGCTGGGTAATTGAAGGAAACATATTTATTGAAATTCTCATGCTTACAGTTATACTTAGCCCCTGGATATCAGCAAAGCTGACCTGAAAGAGAATTTAAAAAAACCCTTGCAGCATTCCAAGTAATCATTCAGTACAGGCCCTTTGGGGTTTAAGTCTCTGGTGGCAAGAAAGAGCTTTGATTTTCCAGACTCCTGGTGCCTCTCAGCTACTGACAGCAGCCAGCGTGGTTGCCAGGACTGGAGCAGGATATAAAAATGGGACCTACAAACATTAACATTTCCCCCCATAAAAGGCTTTGCCCAAGAGGTGTCAGCAACATGGCCTTGCTTTTCAGATTTCATTTTATGCTCAGAAAGAGGAGGGCTTTGATCAGCCAGTGAGTTCACTCTGAGTGACAGCTGCAGTCAGTAGCAGATGGGTTTCTAGAATGAGCACCTACAAGCCTACCTGGGCAGCGTCACCCTGGGCCCTATGCAGCTTCACTGAGACAAACTGTAAAAAATATCACGCTAATAAGGCAAAGCATGCTGTATATTACATATAAACATATTTGTTCCCTTTTCATATAAAGGAGGACGAACAGTGATGTTGCTCCCCACCTAGTATGGAATTACAGTCCTTAGAATTCAAAGAAATGTCCAAGGTCATCAGACCCTGTCTTGTGCCAAATGTTGGAAGCCTTTTCCTAAGCCCCCATGATCTTCACCAGAGTTTTCACTGGGTTTCAATTCATAAGCCCATCCGTTGTCAGTGGGGCATCCTATAATTGAAGTTTGAAAGCCCATATTTGGGCTCCTATGATGTTTGACAAGGGCTCTGGTGGGAGCAGCGACAGCATTTGGGTGAGGCACTTGCTATCTCTGAGCTCAACTGTCAGCAGTGTTGCTGGTAAGGAAAACTCTTTCTGCTAAATAGGCCTGGCCCCTATAGCGTATGGGATGACATATGACAGGCAGAAACCAGCCTGAATGGAGAATTGTGACGGCATCATTGGCACCGTGGCCAGCAACTTCTACGTATGTAATGAGACACCTCAAACCCAACCACCAGAAGTGTATTGACAAAGGTTTATGTTGGACCTGTGCCCCAAAGTGAGAGATATTTTTCCTTGGCAATCCCATGCAATAATCTCACCTTTTACTGTTGGTTTTTTAAAAGCATCTTTAGGTATATTATAGCATCCAACTCTAAGCATTGGAAATGTCCAGACAAGCCCAGAATCTTGGTACTGAGACTTCGTCCTGCATTCATGCATAATCCCTAATAACAAGAAACAAAAGATAACACAAATGCTGAAATGACACAAATCCTACGTAATGGGGAAATGGTGAAAGTCAGTATTGTGTCATCAGGAGGAACGTAGGCTAGAATCACTAGATAGTCCATCTGTACAGAAAGGAAATGCAAAATTGTCTTGAGGAGGAACACAACCAAATCACCAAACATAAAAGAGAAGTGAATTAATTACTGGCCAGAGGAGACTGGACTTCATGGGCATTCAGGCTGTGTCTCCAGCCCCGTCCCTGGAACGTGAAGAGCTCACATGGATTGCTGTTTGAAATAACACCTAAATGTTGTTGATCAGTTCTCTGAATTGAGAGTAAAGTTCATGCTTGCATTCCCTGCAACAAAAGTGTTTCCGAAGTAAAACAGATTGCATAAATCCTATTTAAGGGAATTACAAGAACATACTGATTTTAAGGACTTCAGCACACTAATCGTCAGAATAAAGATGGATACAACCAATTACCAAGGGAATTTGGAAACTTTCCAAAATGGTCCTCCAGGACCTCCACTCAGAAACACTTTGTCAGCAATTAGTGCTGTCATGTGTATCTGAAATTCGGCCTAAGAAGTGACCGGCTTTTTTTAAAAAAAAGTAACTCAGAGTAGCCTGCCGTCCCTACCCTGGCCAACAGTGGGTTTATTCTGCTTTTAAATATATCTAATCTATAAAGATAACCTAGATTTATAAAAGAAGTCATATACAATAAAGAAAAAGGTTTGCTGTATGCTATTCCTATAAACAGTAAGCTCTCCTACTGAATCTGAAATTTTATCTTTCCTAAAAATAGGCTTAAGAACAACTGCTTAGGAAGGTGTCAGTTACATAAAGCGACTCACATCTATGCGGCAGATTTATATCAGTAAGTTTAGGACATTTGATATGCCCTCTGGTGAGACCTGCCCTGGTGTGGAGACAGAGACCGTGGCTTTGCGTGGGTGGTGGCTGCTCCTGGTTTGCAGGGGAATCAGAACTGATCCTCCTTGCTGCTAATTGCGGTCTGTTTTCCTCTGTAGGAGTATCCATTCATTTATGTATCCAGCAAGATTGTATTGAGCACCTACTGTGCACATGATATATGCGTGACCGTATACCTAGACATGAATATCATGAGTATACATGAGGCATGTGGAATGTGAAGGAAGTGAGTGCCAATCTTTGGGGATTGATAGTGGGACTTTGTTAATGTTTTTGATTGGTACCAACATCTGCTTCCTCACAACACCCCAACTTTTTCTCCAAGGAGCCCCCCAATTTCTTGGATTCATCATGAAGGGCTGTTGCCAGGTTGCCCACCCCCTCCTGGTCAGGTATTGGGCTGGGCCAGTTGGCTGCTCCCTCCCTGAACTGAACCAAAAGTGTTGGCAATTCTAGGTCATCTGCGTGCCACTGTTTTGACTGGGGTGTCCCCGCCACAAAATGGTAGCTGGGCTTCTTCTCCCTAACCTATAGTGTTGCAAGGGTATCTCTCCAAATTTTTCTCCTTCTGTGAGCCTATAGTGTTGCAAGGGTATCTCTGCACATTTTTCTCCTTCTGTGAGCCTATAGTGTTGCAAGGGTATCTCTCCACATTTTTCTCCTTCTGTGACTCTCCAACAGTCTTTCAACATTCCCTCCAGCCAAAGTCAGCCAGAGCCATTTTCTGTTGCTTGTAACCAGATCACCACATGGCACTAGACCTTGAGCCTCGACCCTGTGCCTGAAAAACTTTCCCTAGCACAGAAGCTGAGCCTTGCTCCCTCCAGGATCTGTGCACTTTCTAATTGCTTGGAACTCTCCTGCTTTGGGCCTCCTTTTCTATAGTTTTACAGTCTCTGTGAAACAGGATTTCTGGTCATCCTGAGAGCTCTTATTTTATATCCTTATGCATAATAATGGAAGTTTTCCCTCCCTCAACCAATCTGGCAATATTTTGCTTGGATTAACCAACCCCCACTGACCCCGCTGTCCCCATGTTCTCAGAGAGCTTACAGAGTTGCTGCTATAATCTCCATCTCCAGTGATTTATGCTCTTCACAATTCAATATAACACAGCATTTTCTGCTAGAACTTCTGATCCAGAAACACATTTCCAGTCTGTTATATATATATATATATATGTATATGTATATGTGTATATATATACTTGTGTATATACGTGTGTATATACGTATACATATGTATATGTATACATATATATGTATACGTATATATGTATATACACGTATATATATACACACATAAATATATACACATACATATATGTATACATATACATATATACACATATATGTGTGTATATATACATATATGTGTGTATGTGTATATATACATATGTGTGTATGTGTGTATATACATATATGTGTGTATATACATATATATACACATATATGTATATATACATATGTATGTGTATACATACACATATATGTGTATATATATATACCCACACATATATGTGTAGGTATATATATATACTTTAAGTTATGGGGTACATGTGCAGATCATGCAGGATTGTTATACAGGTAACACACATGCCATGGTGCTTTGCTGCATCCATCCCCCCATCATCTACATTAGGTATTTTTCCTAATGCTATCTCTCCTTGACTCCCCGACCCCCTTCTATCCCTCCCATAGCTCCCCCACCCCCCAACAGGCCCTGGTGTGTGATGTTCTCCTTCCTCTTACCCCTCTGCCCCGCAACAGGCCCCAGTGTGTGACGTTCCCCTCCCTGTGTCCATGTGTTCTCATCGTTCAACTACCACTTATGAGTGAGAACATGCGATGTTTGGCTTTCTCTTCTTGCATCAGTTTGTGGAGAATGATTATTTCCAGCTTCACCCATGTCCCTGCAAAGGACATCTCATCCTTTTTTATGGCTGCATAGTATTCTATGGTGTATATGTGCCACATTTTCTTTATCCAGTCTATCATTGATGGGCATTTGTTTTGGTTCCAAGTCTTTGCTATTGTAAACACTGCCAAAATTGAACATAATTGTGCATGTGTCTTTATAATAGAATGATTTATAATCTTCATCTCTAGTCTTAAACCTATAACCTACCTTCTCTCCAACCACCACCCGGAGCTTCAATAGGAGATGCTCTGCTGACACTTCACACCAACATCAATCTACATTCATTCTCTTCTCACAAACACTAGTTCCCTGTATGGGTGACCACTGCCATTTTGAAGAAAATATAGCTAAATGGCAATGTATCTAGCAAGTAAATACTAGACAGTAAATACCAAAATGGCCCATTTACCCTAGAGAAACACTTGCACATGTGTAAACAAGCAGACATAAGGAGATTCATCAGAGGATTGTTTACAGTGGCAAAAATAGAAAACTACCCAATAGTGTATTAATAGAGGGTAGTGTATTAATAAACTATGGTAGATACCTACTATGGAATTCATGCAGCAATGAAAACTAACAGTAATTGCTAACTTGCATACAGCTTACTACATTGGGGTACTGTTCTAAGTTCTTAAGTGTATAGAGAAAGGTTTTATAGACATTTATTGACTACCTCCCGATAAACCCAATTTCTTTCTTAGAGGTAAAGACATTGTTTTGTCATTCTCAAAACAATGTCTTTACCTCTAAGAAAGAAATTGGGTTTATCAGGAGGTAGTCAATAGTGACGAATGTTTTTACGTTTGACTTAGGATAATATTTGCACATATTATTTGATTAATAAAAATTACTTTTTTAAAAAAATAGGGCCAGGCATGGTAGCTCAAGCCTGTAATCCCAGCACTTTGGGTGGCCGAGGCAGGTGGATCACCAGGTCAGGAGTTCAAGACCAGCCTGACCAAGATGGTGAAACCCTGTTTCCACTAAAAATACAAAAATCAGCTGGGTGTGGTGGCAGGCGCCTGTAATCCCAGCTACTCAGGAGGCTAAGGTAGAGAACTATTTTAACCTGGGAGGCAGAGGTTACAGTGAGCTGAGACCACGCCACTGCACTCCAGCCTGGGTGTCGAAGCCAGACTCTGTGTTAAAAAGAATAAAAATAAAAATAAAAAACTAGATTCTCAAACTCCAATCCCCCTATCTGATAATACTGCCATTCTTCTCTAATCACTCAGACTCAAAACCTGAGTGTTAGTCTCTCACACTTCCCTTTCCTTTATTTCTCCTTTGTAATCAATGGAGTTTTTAAGCACTATCAAATCCTTCTTGAGATCAATGTTTGGATCAATGTGTTGGAAATTGCTGTTAATAGGCAAATGTTACCTGAAAGGAATAGCAGATTAAATGTGTAAACATGCAAATCAATAACAAATAACTTGGTCTGAATTCTTTTGTCCCATCTGCCCACACAAATTCAGCAATGGCATGAAGGGGAACCCATAAGTGGGAGATGGGAAGAGCAGTGGCCCCTGAGAATCTGATAAGGGGACGGGGGCAGGATGGGGTGGGGATGGGGCTTCAGGAAGATGAGGAATGAGGGGTGGGAGATAAACACAACTTCTAAGCACTTAGAGAGAGAGGAGATTTATATAGAAGAGATCCTATAGGAAGCTCTCAATAGGGTTGCTAAACTTCAGGATTGAGCAAATAGCACTTGACTAGAAAGGTCTTAGAAGCTGTCTTGTCTGACTCATCAGATGGTGTGTAACTTGAAGCCAAGACCTCTTTTCTCAGTGTCTCTGACATTTACAGAGGCCTGGCAAAGAGCAGAGGCTCAATAAATAAATAGTGGTTGAATAAATGAAATACACGGATCAGGAAAGTGAGTCACAAGAGGTATGATTATTGGTCTCAACTCCTTAAGCAAGAAAAGCCAGAGCCAGGAACTAGCCCTACCTCTCCTTCTTTCCTGATCCTAGCTGCTCCCCCACACCACAACAAGGCTCTCAGCCACTTCCTCTGGGGCTGCCAGCCTATCTTCTATATGCAAAGCCTTGGCAGGAACGAGGTCCACCCACATGATTTTTTTCCTCTCTACTGTCTTAAGATTCATTTGTGAAATATGAATGCTACTCATCCCTCTCAGTAGCCGAATACTAAGACATCAGCTGTTGCACCCTACTTCTAGCAGAGGGAAAGGGCTTCATGTCTCTGTTACATTTTATCCTTATAGCATGCAATGCTCCCAAACTCCATATCATGCCCACTGGCTGCTTGCATGACTACCGAAGAGCCCCAGGGCAAAAGGATATTAGAAAGCATATTCATTCAAAGAAATAAAATCATTCCTCTCACCTTCCTTTGGGCTCTGATCTCCAGGCAGTAGGAGGAATAGAAGATGTGTTTCTGGATCAGAAGTCCTGGCTGCAAGCTAAGAGTTACACAGACTCCTAAACAAAACATAGTGCGTTTGATCATTCTCCCTATTTCTGAATGCACAATATTTCACCTTTCTGTGAGAACCAGAGCCCACTGAGAGAGCCCCATTTCCTCCTTCACGACTTCTAAAAGAAATCATCCTTGTTTCCCCTCAAAGCCAGATGCAACTGGTCCATCTAGGCACTGCCGAAGAAAATGTGGCTTTTCTAGGGGTGAGACCTACGCTCCTTAGCACTGAGGTCTCTGTGTGCTACCTACTTGCATTTTTCATGAGGTGCAAGTGGATGAAATTTTCAAAAACACTTTCATAGAAGCCGAGCAGAAAATGCTGTGTTATAGTTGAATTGTGAAGAACATAAATCACTGTGTAAAAGACTCATTTTCTGCTTAGAAATAATGACTTTGACCCAGATAGTCTTCACTTTAGTCCCAAGAGGGCAGCTCCCACTCCTAAGGCAGAGCAAGAGATGCCAGGTCTCTCCCTAGAGCCTTCAAATCCTGTCCCATCTTTATCTTTACTGTAAGGCAGGACTTAAGATGAGTAGTGATGAAGGGGAGATGCATCTGCTCTAGGCACTACTCAGCATTGGATGAAGATGTCACATCAATGCTTGCGACACTACTCCTGGTACCAGGTGACAAAATTCAGTCATCCGGCACTGTTAACTGAAGAAAGCGCCACATTTGCTCTCCTTAAGCCCACCCCCCAGCGTTCCAACATCACTCCTCCTGACCCCTCCACCTTCCCCATTTCCCAGGAGCAACTCAGCCCAGGGAATACAGTCTAAGGGCACTGATTAAGAGATTTCTGTGGTCCAACAGTAGCTAGATTCTGATTTAACAGATATAATAAATATTCGAGAATCCCAGGCTTCAGTATGAAAAAAAAAATGTAGCTTTCTTAATATCTAGTGCTGACTTTAATTTCTGGCTCTGAGTCTCTGAATTGCCCTGGAGTAGGTAAAATAATATGATCCATTCAGTTTTCATATTCCAATGTGATTTTTAAAATTAAATCTGGGGGCTGGGTATGGTGGCTTCTGCCTGTAATCCCAGCCTTTCAGGAGACCGAGGAAGGTGGATCATTTGAGGTTAGGAGTTTGAAACCAGCCTGATAGACATGGTGAAACCCCATCTCTACTAAAAATATATAAAATAAAATTAGCTGGGTGTGGTAGCACATACCTGTAGTCCCACCTACTCGGAGGCTGAGGCAGGAGAACCACGTGAACCTGAAAGGCAGAGGTTGCAGTGAACCAAGATCGTGCCACTGCACTCCAGCCTGGGTGACAGAGCAAGACTCCATCTCAAAAAAAAAAAAAAAAAAAAAAAAAAACGTTAAATCTGAGATTATTAACTCTTTCTCAGTCTGGTTTTGAAATTATAATAATGCCATTCGTTTCTGTACTTTACTTGCATTTTTCCCAAACAGCTCTGTCTTCCTTCTCTATCTTCTATTTTTCCCAACCAACTCTATTAGTTGCAGCATCTCAACTCCGTTGAGTTGCACACCTGAGGGCTGCAGTGCTATGATCATCTTTGTAATTGGCCCAACTCTGATGGGTCTGAGAAGGAGTTGTCCATCTTAGTCACTCATGAGCTGGTCCCTTGCTGACCTGCTACCTGGGTGCTCTTGGTCTACGTTCTCATTGCTGGCCAGAAGCCTGGCTCTGGCCATGGGAAACCAGCAAATTGTCCTATGGGAGATAAGATAAGTTCCATGATGCTTATCAGGGCAGACCTTCCACCAAAAGATCTTAGGACACTTTCCTTCTTTCCATCTGTCTTTGGCTATACACAGCTTGAATCCTCTCCCTACAGCATAGCTCTGGGGCCAACACAGTAACAATCTTGACAGATTCTCATGTGTCCTTCCTATCCCTCAACTCAAGACCAACAAATTTGGAGAAACTTATTCTTTCACCTTTGACAAATGTGCAAATCTAAGAAGGGGTCAGGGTTTAGACTCTGCCTACCTGTTTCACACTACCAGGGATGCTAGGTTAAAAGACAAGAAATAAACGGCCACCGTTGCTTATTCACAAATACTCTTTTATATCAAACAAGATCATGAAAGGCAGGGAGAAGAGTAAGCAAAGGCTGCCTACGAAGGTGAAGCTTTACTGTGAAGCTAACAAAGTTTAAGCTTCAAAACCCTTCACCTACACAGGCTACCTGCACATTCAGGAGGGACTTAGTAGTATTTTTCCACAGTCACTTTGTTATTGTGAAATTTTGAAAAGTCAAATATTTTAATCTGGGTCAATTGGTCGGGACCACTATTTCTTCTTTGACTTCTCCTCCATCATACATTATTTCATATCTGGTGGCACTGGGATGGCCATGAGCATTTGGGGGATATAGTTAAAGGTAAATTGAGTTGGGAAAATAATTTGAATTTAGGAGGATATATTTATGTGGTTGGCAATCACATCCATATATAACAAACTTATTTGTAGCTGTCCTGACACAGTTATGACTTCCAAGATGAATCCTAATGTCCACTGTACCAGTCACTCAGTGTCTTTACTTGCCAGAGTTGTGTCACCTATGAACGTGGTCTACAGCTCTCAGCAGAGAAAGCTCAGGGACAGCAGAAGACAAATGACATTTCAAAGTTGATATGGTTTGGCTCTGTGTCCACCCCTACCCCACCCCTGCCAAATCTCATGTTGAATTATAATCCTCAATATGTTAGAGGTGGAACCTGGTTGGAGGTAATTGGATCATGGGGGTGGTTTCTAATGGTTTAGCACCATCTCCCTATTGCAGTCACCTGATACAGTTCTCATGAGATCTGGTTGTTTAAAAGTGTATAGCACTGCCCCCTGCCTTCTCTCTCTCTCCTGCTGGCCATGTGAAGATGTGCTTTTTTCCCCTTCCCCTTCTGCCATGATTGTAAGTTTCCTAAGGCCTCCCAAAAAGCAGAAGCCTGTAGAGCCTACAGAACCATAAGCTAATCACACCTCTTTTTTTATAAGTTACCCAGTCTCACGTATGTCTTTATAGCAGTGTGACAATGAACTAATACAAAATTCTGATTCCTACCTGACATAGCATAGCTGCTGACCTTTGCCCATTCACATTAAGATGGGGCCAGCCCACCACTGACAGCAAAGGGCTGAATTCTACATTATGAGGCTCAAAGAAGACTTGAAAGTGGATGTGTTTAGGTACAGCTACTTTCACACTCCTATGGTCAAGGTCAGTGGTTCTCACTGAGGGGCAGTTTTGTCCCCCAGGGGACATTTGGCAATGTCTGATCTTGAGCAGGAAATGTAATCTCTCTTGACACTGTCTTATCATCTGTAAACTGAGATAATATCTACCTTGCAAGGCTGTTGTGAGAATTACATGAACTAATGTAGTGAAGTGTCCTGCATAGAGTTGGGAACATATTAGGGGCTCAATAAACAAATGTTCTATAAACACTTGTGTCTTTGATATCCAAATAAGCAAAGGCAGAATTATCATACATGCAATTTCATTTATATGCAAGTCACTTCTAAGACCAAGTGTGCATTCTATCTAAAAGTGGGACTTTCTGTACCATTAAATGTGGATAAATATGGTAGCCCAGTAGAGTCACTGAACTATGGGGAAGAACCACTGAGAAGCCTTCTAGGAATGTGGTTGAAATTCCAGGCACAAGATGAAGGAACAGAAAATTGTCCATACGTTTCCTCTTATTCAGAAAAATATGAGCTAAAGTAGGAAGCTCAGGTCCTATTGTTGGGAGCAGCAGGGAATATCAGGGGCTGTGTGTGCTCAATATATATTTTTGTGTATTATCTTGTAAAGAGCAGCAAATTTGGCTTCATAACAGTGAGATCAAGCATAACAAATTTACTTAAATTCTTGGAGTGCATTGCTGACTCACATGGCTTTTCTATATATTTCACCCCTAGAAAAGGATTTAATAACTTCTCTGCTACATTCTTTGTCTGGGTTAAAAGCAAGGGAAAAGAGTACAAGTGGATTTGATAAATTACAACTTGTCTTGTGCATAGGACAAAGCTCATTTGGCTGTTGCAAACGCAGAAAATTGGCATCTCCTGTGGATTAAAAAAAGCTGATATAGCTTAGGGGAAAGGTGAGCTTGTCCTCCTGCCCTGTGAAGCCTTAAGAACCCTGCCTGTGGGCAACATCCCTGTGAAGATTCTACTGGGCCAGAATTTCATGGCTGCCTGTGTTCACCTGGGCAGGTGCCCATAGAACTGGAGAGTGGGGAATATCCTGTTTGACCAAGAGGAATACAGACAAATGTCTGATGCTTGAGTGTGAGTGGCTGCAGGTCACATGTGGGAGCCCAGCCCATTGGCAGAGCTAAACAATTCTTTGATTCATTGGGGCTTAGAATTGGCTAGGTTTTATAGGACAGTGCTGTACCCAAAAATCTTCTCTAAGCAAAACTTGCCATAATTGAGGCAGATTCACAATTCCCAACACATCACCTTTCACCTCTCTCCAGGTGAAGATGGGTCTACGAACTTGAGAATCAGAACACAGGCAACCATGGAATTCTGGTGCAGTTGAATCTTCATAGTGGTGTGCACATGGTAGGGGCCAATCCTCTGGGATTTTATTACCAAACATTTGCTGAAATCTCCACCCTGGCTCTTTAGGTAGCCATACTGTCCATGTAGCCAGAGGTTGAAGGGAACCCAGAAGACAGCCACAGACATCATTGTCCTAGTCCTTCTCGAGTTTGTCCATTCCCATAAAGGGTTAAGTCAGCTTCTCCAGCAGCTGGAAGACTCCAGGATGAAAACAAATCCCTTTCTATAACACTATCGACAGCTGCTCTAGATTTGCAGGATTTTTCCTTTGTGGAGGATTAGTTATTTAACTTGGTGAAGGTTAATGACTCATGGGGTTTGAGTCTGGCTAGATGAGTAGCTCACAGTCCTGACTACCCATTAGAAACTCTGGAGGAGCTTTTAAAAAATGTCAATGCCTGTGCTCCACCCCTGGAGATTCTAATATAGATGGACTAGGGTGAACCCCGGGGAGACCAAAGCTTTGAAAGCTCCCCTGGTGTTTCTGATGTGCAATAACTGGCTGGAGAAAGTGCAAAGGATAAGAGAGTGTCTTTAGAAGAGACAGCAGGAAGCATTTCTCACCACATATGTAAACACTAACCCAGCAGTCCCTGAACTGCAAGGTAATGGAATATCACTTTATTTTGTGGCTAATGAAGGATAAACAGACCTTTCCTAAAATTTTTGCTTGGAGATTCTGAGTGTCCTCAACTACTCAGAACTCACTGGTGCTACTTTAAGGGTATAACCTAAAGTAGAGGCTGAGCAAGGAGGAGGGGGTATCAGAAAGGAATGCTGTAGAATTTTAGATTTGATGATTTGGTAATAAGACCCATGCCTGGTCCTGCCACTGCCCCCAACCACCTTAATGGACTCAAAATGCAAATAGTTCCTTAATTCTTACCAAGAACCCTTCCATGTTCCCATAAGCAACATGCTCCCCTATTCTTCATATAGACTGAATCAAACCTCTCCTTGTTTTCCTTTTACTCCTTTGACTGCACTTTCTCTGACTCTGTTGCTTCCATTCTGTTATTGTGGTCCTTGGTGTTCTATTCTTTACCCAGTTCTCTTCCCATTCGACCTATTGTGCTTGCGAAGTCTCTCCTGCCATAAGCAGCTGGCTGGCTCCTACCTCCATTGCCTCCAGCCTATACCTCTCCCTGAGATGCACACTCTACCAAGCAAACTCTACCACTGGATATCCAACTGAAATCTATATTCAATAGTGCAAAGTGGAACTCACCACCATCCTTTCCAAAGTTGTTTCTTCCCCCGGGGTTTCCTAATTTCTTGAGAGATGCACCATCCACCAACATCCAAGCCAGAAACCTGAGAGTCATCAAGGACTTCTTTCTCTGACTCCCCTACCTAGCTAACTACTCACTAAGTCCTCTTGATCTTATCTGTTAGATGTGTCTCCAATCCAAACACTTTGACCTATGCCAATGCCCTCATTCAGGCTATCATCATTTCACCTGGAACAATTTCAATAGTCTCCTAAAACATCCCCACCTTCCAAACTTGCCTCTCTCCAACTTATTCTCCAAACCAAGAGTCAGAACAATCTTCCTAAATCTGCTTGATTCAGTCGTTCACTCTCTTCCTTAAAGACCTGCAATGGCTCCCATTTTCTTCAAGATAAGATCCAAAGGATTCCACAAAGACCTATGAGGCCTTCTATTACCTGGACTCCACCAATCTCTGCAGCCTGATCTCCTGCTCCCCATCTCCCATTATATTTCAGTCACACTGACTGCTTGTATTTCACTTCTTCTGGCTAATTCTTATTCATTCCACTTTTCACTGATCACCCTTATTTGATTGCCAGGTTACCAGTGTGTCTTCCCACGTAGATTGTAGCTCCTTTAAGATAGATGCTTAAATTTTAGTGTGCCAATGATCATGCTTCTCTCTCCTTCAAGGTCAGAACCAACTGAGATAAAAATCAGGCAGTAACCACATTAAAATTATTTATGGTAAGGCATATGGGGAAAAATGCTTAGGCCTTGCCATATTATTATCCTCCACAATGGAAACTACCTCCTAGTTCAGCTCCTACCCCCACTCATGCTATCACACACAGCAAGGAGGGAGGCAGGGCAGGACTTTTACTGACTGGAGGAAATAAGAACGAGAATGTACACAACTAGGATCCTAAACAGAAGCAAGAAGGGGATAAACTACACAATAAACTTTTCATTCTCCAGTATTAGCAGTTGAATAAGTCATCGCCTCCTCCCGGGAGAAAAAACAGCAATGATGTTGGAAAGAAAGATGGACTTTTTTCTCTTATGATTGGAAGGAGAAACTGATTCCCTTCTATAGCAGCCATTACGATGTCCATTGTCGCATGCATAGAGAACCGCCTTGGGGGAGGCAAATAAAAGATGCCCCCAAAAGTTTCCCTGGATGAATAGAAGGAGCAAATTGCTAAAGGAGTTTGCACAAGAAGGAAAGAAATTAATACTCTCCTTCCCAGGACAAAATGATGGTCGTTCCCACTAGTCAGCTGAAGTGGAGAGAACCCGCCCACCTGCACTGTGCTTTGAGTTCAGAAGCCAGAGAAATGCAAAGGCTCTATTCATTCAGCCCTGGCAACATCAACCTTGGGGAGCTGTGGCAGCGCTTGGAACCAACGTCCAATGCAATCAAGAGAAAGCTGACTTCGCAGCACCCACTGGCTGGCTATTCAGTATGACTGCGTGACAGTGGCTCTGCCGCTTTCTCCCTGTTTCAAAGAAGGCATAACATTAACTAAACCCTTAATATAATCATTTGGGGCTGTAAATTATATTGTCATTTTTAAAGAAATGTTCATTTTTCTGTTCATAAATTATTCCTCTGGCTCAGAATTGAAACTGCCACATTACTAAAACTATTTCTCCCCAGTTGGGGAAAAAAAAAAAAAAAAAACCTCTTTGGATTTTAACAAAAGGGAACCTGCATAATTGTCTGGTGGTAAAAATAATAATAAAAATTCTATGCAGGCTTCCCCTCCCCTCTCTCTGTGTTGTTTGTCATAGAAGAAAAAAGCTTGACCTAGTATTCAACATCCCACCCCCTACCTCCAAAAAATGACATAGACTTTATCATACATCTCACACAAGGCTTCACATACAGGGTTCACTCCTACTAAACTCTCCTTTGTTTCTTCATTCCTTCTCTCCCTCTAGCCTTTTCTTTCTTGCTTCCCTCCTTCCTTTCTTGTGTCCATTCGACAATATGTTGTGAAGCCCTACTATGAGCTAGCCACTATGCAGAACCCAGTGATTTCACAGAAAATATTCCCTGACCTCATAAAAGTTCAGCTTAAAGCTCAGAGATTCAGTTTTTCAGCAAAGTCATCAATACCTCGCTGTTGACACACTGGGGTTTGTTTTGGGGGGCTAGGGGAGGGACAGCCCGGGGTGGGGAGGTTGGGGGGAGATAACATGGGGAGAAATGCCAGATGTAAGTGATGGGGGGATGGAGGCAGCAAACCACCTTGCCATGTATGTACCTGTGCAACAAACCTGCATGATCTGCACATGTACCCCGGAACCTAAAGTACAATTTAAAAAAAAAAGGGGGGGAAGAGAAATTTGGAGAACAATTCCTCTTTTGTGGGATCCCAACATACCGACATTACTAGGATCTTTCTGTAAAGTTTTGTAGAGTGTTTTGTAAAGACCCTGTGTAACCTTAATAAACACTCTAAAGTTAGATACTGTCATCCTCATTCTATGATGAGGAAAACCAATGAATCTAGTTCAAATTTCACAGTTAGTAAATTAAAGACCTGAGAATTCTGACCTAGATTTGTGCAAATCTAAAGCCCTTTCTGGTTCCAACAGTCATTTGTGCCTTTTCTAAGTAAAACTCTAAGACTGAAGGAAGGAATGAAGGAATAAAGGGATAAAGGGAGGGAGAAAATATGTATTTTTGGAAACTCTAAGATGTAAACTTCAGAAAATTTACAAGCAGAGTTTCTCTTGATCCAAGAAACTAGTCTCTTAGAGTAAGAGAGAATTCCTGCGGATTCTTCGTGTCCACCTTCAAGTCCATCAGATGGATGTGTTGTTTGAAGTCAGAACACAAGCCAGAGAGTCCACCTGGAGTCACCCAGAGAGTGACTCTGTAGTTTTGAAGTTGTAAGAGGGGCTGAACTCAGTCAAGGAATGAGAACTAAAGAAAAAGAAGAGAGCCAGGCTTTAGTCAATAAGCCTGCTGTGAGAAGGCCCGACGGTCACATGTGTCCGTTCTATTTGATTCAGCCTCCTCCTGTCTTCTGATGTGTGGAAGAGAGCCTGCAGGTGTGTCCACCAATGTCTGGCAGAAGGATGTGGGATGGGTGTTCACCCTCAAAGTTTTTCTGAGTGGGGCAGGAGACAAAGTACTTCCCTGTATGTCTCAGGGCACTGATGCTACTAGTAGAAGAGGGGAACTGTGGTCTGACCTTGGCACCCAAACAGTGATGCAGCACTGGGGCGGAGGAGTGCTGCTGGGGTCGCTGAAAGCAGCTGAACATAGCAGAAACTCCAAAGAACACAGATCTGCCTCTCCTGCCCTTGGAAAGGGTGAAGCTGCTGCACCAGCATGTGTGTCTGTGTTCTACTATGTACCCACACAGCCCAGTGCTCCAACCCACATGCCCAAGTGTGCACATGTGTGCACCTCCACTCACAATCCTACCTGGGCTCTCAGAGAACAGATAGCAAAGCCTTTTGACTTGGTTCTTAAAATATATGCCAAATTGGCTGGGCACGGTGGCTCACACCTGTAATCCCAGTACTTTGGAGGCCAAGGTGGGCAGATCACAATGTCAGGAGATCAAGACCATTCTGGCCAACACAGTGAAACCCTGCCTCTATTAAAAATACAAAAATTAATGTAGTCCCAGCTACTTGGGAGGCCAAGGCAGGAGAATCACTTGAACCCAGGAGGTGGAGTTGTAGTGAGCCAAGATTACGCCACTGCACTCCAGCTTGGTGACAGAGCAAGACTCTACTTCCAAATAAATGAATAAATAAATAAATACATGTATATGCCAAATCCAGCGGACATCACCTCCCCCTCTAGCATCCAGTCTAGGTGCCCATCATTTCAGTCCTGGACCCCTACAACAAGCTGGACGCTCAGCTCCCTGTTTCCACGCCTGCCCCTCCATAGTGTAGTCTATTGTCAACACCACAGCCAGAGGGATCCTTTTCAGATGGAAATCAGATCACGCCTCCTCTCTGCTCACATCCTTCAGTGGCTCCCTATCATGTCACTGCCCAGAGGACCAACGCCTGGCCTTTGATTTCCTCTTCAACCATCTCTGTGTCCTCCCCTCATCTTATCTCACTTCTCTCCAGCCACTGTGAGCCTTCATGCTGTTCCTTGGAAGGTCAAGCACACCCGCACTCAGGACCTCCAAACTTCCTCTCCCTCCTGCTGAAAAGCTCTTCCTGCGAGTACTTGCAAGTCTTGCCCTCTCACTTCCTTCAGGTCTTTCTTAAATGACACCTCCTCAGACTGGCCTTTCTCTTTCCTATGCTCCATTTAAATGAATCATTTTTTGCCTTTAATTTGCCTTATTTTTCTTGAAAGCAGTTTTCAGCTCCAGATGCATATTTTATGACACATCTACTTGTCCATGCCTGCCTCCTCACCAAAATATAAGCTTCAGGAAGGCGGGTTCTTAACTGTTTTTCCCCTGCTAAATTCCTAATGTCCACAAGAGTCCTGGCAGGTGTTTTATAAATACTTTGTAAAGGAAGGAGTGAGGGGATGAATGAGTGAGTGAGTGAATAAATGAGTGAGTGAATGAATGAGTAAATAAGTGAATGAGTGGGTGAATACATAAGTGAATGAGTGTGTGAGTGAATGAATAAGTGAATGTGTGAGTAGGTGAGTGAATGAGTGACTGTGTAAATGAGGGAGTGACTGAATACACAGATGAATAATGAGTGAATGAATGAGTGAATGAGTAGGTGAGTGAATGAATGACTGAATAAATAAGTAAATGAATGAATAGGTAAGTGAGTGAGTATCCTTCTGCATCATCCTTCACACCATATACTGACTCAAGGGGACAGGACAACAGTGGAGGCTGTTCTAGCATCAGACCCCAGGGAAGTGAAAGACTGCTCCACATCAGATGTGTGCAGCCTTCCCCCTAGCCCAAAACAAACAAACAGACTAACTCTGCTCTCTCTTCACATCTCTCCACCTCCTGAATGCAGGAGCCCCCTCCTCTCCCAGTTACCCCAGACAGCAAGGGTAAGGTGCCGAAATACTGACCTGGGAAGCTGAGTGTGATCACAGGCAGACACATAGAACTGGAAGGGCTGAGGCAAAGCAGTCCTGGGAATGCCCAGACCCAGAGGTCGGAGAGCAGAGCAGGCAGCATATCTGCCCATGGGCCAAACTCAGCTTACAGTTGTATTTTGTTTGTCATGCCCAGCATTTTTGAAGTTTCAGATTTTTCATTAGTCATCAATATTTATAAGGCAGGTTTCCCCGAAAATCTAGATTTCCAGCTTTTCTGGAAAACTCAGAAGATGGGTCATGTCTGGGCAGTTAACAATGGCAATGAACTGGAGGAAAGCCATCTTTGAGTTAAATTTAGTGAGTTAAAGTCACAGGAGAAGAACCTGGTAACAGCAGGTTTACATTTATATGATGCTCATCAGAAGCCAGGCATGCTCGCAGGACTGGGATGCAGATGGATGCAGAGAGATACAGAAGTCTTCTCTTTCTCTCGAAGAGCTCTGGCCCCGGGGAGAGACAGGGATGAACAGGCAGACACTTCTTCTCGAGCTTGCTGCAGTTCCCACGCAGGCCCTTTGCCCCTTTCAGTGACCTGTGGGACTCCTGCTTGTACTGTAGCTCAACGTGACAGCACTTTAGTCTCAATTACAGGGAGTGGCCTTATTCCTTGTGAGGAGAATGCTAGTCATAAGTTATTCGTGGTGGTTAAAATGTCAATATTTGCAAGTAATTTGCTCTTTTTTTCTCTTTCCTTTTTTTGTTATACTTTAAGTTCTGGGGCACATGTGCAGAACGTGCAGGTTTGTCACATAGTTATACACTTGCCACGGTGGTTTGCTGCATCCATCACCCCATCATCTACATTAGGTATTTCTCCTAATGCCATCCCTGCCCTAGCTTCCCACCCCCAACAGGCCCCAGTGTGTGATGTTCCCCTCCCTGTGTCCATGTGTTCTCATTGTTCAACTCCCACTTATGAGTGAGAAGATGCAGTGTTTATCAAAGCAGCATCAAAGTCATCCTTAGAATCATCCTACTCTTGGTCAATTGTATTCCAACATGTTTTCTAGAAAGAGAGAGGAAGGGGGCCATTAAAGCCAGGATCCATCTGCGGGCATCCATGTTGTGGCAAGAGCAGTGTTGAGACCTGCAGGGGTAGACAGACCCGCAGTTGCTCTTCTCCCTTAGAGAGGAGAAAAGTATTCCAGGAATTCAAGAGACAAAACCTAGAGGGCAGGCCGATTTGGGCTCCCTTGAGAGCGCCAGGAAAGAAGCAGAGCCAATCCCACCATATGATTCTAGCCCTGGAGCCCCGAGGGTGGGGCGAAGGAGCTTGCTCTATCCCATGACAGGGTCGAGACTGCCCTGAGTTGAGTCCCACACTGGTCTGCAAGAGAAGATGCCATGCAGCTCAGGTGACGTTAAGAAAGAAACAGTGTGGACACCTGAGAAAACAAAGTTGTGAGTGTCTACAAGTTGAAGCCTAGGGCAGGCAAAGGTAGGGTAGAGGCCTCTGTCTGGTTGTTAGGATGCAGCCCCCCACCCTTCCCAACCCATTCTGTTCATCCCTGTCTCTCCCCAGGGCCAGAGCTCTTCGAGAGAAAGAGAAGACTTCTGTATCTCTCTGCATCCATCTGCATCGCAGTCCTGCGAGCATGCCTGGCTTCTGATGAGCATCATATAAATGTAAACCTGCTGTTACCAGGTTCTTCTCCTGTGACTTTAACTCACTAAATTTAACTCAACTGCTGGTGTAGGAGCTGTCTGCCGCTCTCCTTCGCAACAAACTCATTGAAAAAGTCCTCTAGACTCATTTCTTTCAATTCTTCTTCTCTCTTAAACCTGCTCCAGTTTGTCTTGTGCCCCAATCATTCCATCAAAAGTGACCTTGTCCAAGCTATTGTTATATCCAAGAGGTAGCTAGTGAGGAAGTGGGGCCAACAGGAAGTTTTGCTCTGTAAGATGGAACAAGTTAACAGCGTGTTACTTGAGAGGGAGAGAAATTGATGCTGTGAAAGACAGCAGGGAGAATCGCTGCTGTGATGTCACAGGGTAGAGGAGAAGGGATAGAACGAATGTATAAAAACAAGATTGGCTTACTATGGGAACACAAACAGTTCATCTAGAAAAAAACAGTCCAGAAGGCAGAGCATACGGTGCAGATGCTGTATGTGGATGGATTTGGTGGTGGGAATTTGAGGAAGCCCTCTTTGGATTGCTTCATTTTCCCAGTGATACAGGAAGCAAGTCATGAGCCAAAGTGTGGGTGTGTGAGGAAGCTTGGGGGGATTTCTGAGGTGAGAGGAGAAGGTATAAGCTAGTTATTTGGGAGAAGAGAATGGATGGACTAGGGAAATAATATTACTGCTTACAGCATTATGTTTGTAGTCATGAGTCAAAAAAGGAAGAGTCAGGTTAGTTTTTGGTTTTGGCTTCTAGCCTTATTCAGCTGCATGGGTGCAGGCATGGAGCAGGGAGAGTGAAACAATGTGAGATGTGCAAGGCAATTGAGGGCACAGACAAGGAAATAAAATGAACAGGCAGCCATGGAATTTAAACTGCATGAGAAGGGAAGCTGTAACATCACGATGCAGTGGGCAGGGGAATGATCGGATCAGTGGATGGGCTGTCCCTGTGAGATCAGAAAATTGTTAGTTACTAGATATAATGAGTTAAAAGATGTAACGAGTTAAAACATAGGAGGAGGTGATCAAAAAGAGTTGCATAAAATAGAGATTATGAGAATTTGCAATTATGGATAATGATGAGTTCTAGGATAAGGCCATGGGAGTGAATGGCCAAGCTAAGGTAGAATATAACTTCAAAGGAGGACAGGAATTCAAGAACAGTGAAAATTATCCAAGGGTATGTGAAAACCTTCAAGAATTAAGATGAGAGTGATGCTGGAGACAGTGAGGTGTCCTTCAAGGATGCGAAACTGTCAAGCAGTGCGAGGCCTGAGTGCTTGATAACATGAGGGTTCAATGGGGGTTTTAATGAAGGTGGGAGAAAGCCTGGTCTGAAAGCAGAAACGAGAAACCAGGAGACTCTGAGGTATAAGGAAAAGGGATGGGACAGAAGCTAGCCATCACTTAGAGAGTGGCAGAGAAAACTGACCTCAGCAAAAGCTAGGTCCCCAGTAGAGCAAGAAGAGAAAGGGTCCATCCAGAGGAAAGGTGGAAGACAAGAATTTGGCTAATGATGGACCAGGAATCCCTGATGTCGACGTGGATGGTTTGCATGAGATGAAGACAGATAGGAATTCATGGGAATATGGAGTCCCTTTGGGGAGTTAATGGGCTAAGAAACATGATAACCTGAGAATCTGGAGCCTTGTACGTAGTGGATGTGAACAGAGATACAGGGGAAAATGAGATCTGTTGTGAAGGACTCAGGGCAATCAGTAGTAGTGGGGCTGAAAGCATTGAAGCACAGAGAAGGGTGCTTGTGAAGAAGTGCTTGTGAAGAACTGCTTGTGAAGAACTGACTCCGGACTCTGTCATTGGAGATGAGGAGGCTGGAAAAGCTCAGTCTTATTCCAAACTCCAGAGGCTCCTTCCTGATCCTTGTTAAGGCTGGATAGGTTTTCTGGGAGCTGAGGTCTTAGGCCCACTGCTCGGGGTTCACTCTTGGCTCCTCTTGAGGGAAGGGTAGCCTTGCCACCATTTCTTCCTATGGAAAAAAAAAATGAGTCGTAGTTACAACTATCTCTTAAGTAAAAATTATAGCATACCTCTTGGAAAAACAAGTTCAAAAAGAATGAATATAAGAAGTTTGGCACATTAGAAAGACTGCAATGATTCTCTTTCCTCAAACACAACTCCATTTTTTAAAAATGGGCTATTAACTGATGAAAGAGTTATGTGTAGTGAGAAAAATGCAGAAATGAGTAGATCATGTGCAAAATGCCTATTTGTCCTAGGTATACATCGGGAAGGTCTAACAGCTGGGCCTCCATCAATAGGTTACTGTTCTCCAAATGGAAGCCAATCCAGGTGCCCAGGAAGAATTAATTAGCCTCTGTAGGACTGGTCTAGGAACCCACACTTTTTATGTGGCATAGATTCTAACCAGTGACTTACTAAATCTTGTTGATTGATTGGGAAGTCTGGGAGGGCTGGAGCCCAGCTGACAGCTCTATATTGATTGTGGCTTCTAGCCAAGTTATTAAGTGGTCAGAGTAAGGGGTTGTATGGCAGAGTCCCACATTCCCTCTCTGCCCTCCCCTTCCCTGACATTTCAGATGAAATCACAGTATTTCCCAAAAGGATATTAGCTCCCATGGACAAAGGGGCTGGATGCATTAAGCAAGACAGGCTTTATTGCACACATCAAATTTTCATGTGCTGCGTGGGGTGCCTGGGCCATGCTCAGAACAGCTTACTCCTCTCTCAGAAACCTGAGAGGAGTACAGGAGCCTGTGTGGCTTGGACATTTGGGGAAAGAGCAAAGAAGTCACCTTCAGAAATTACCCAGTGGATATTTGGTCTTCTGTAGCAGGGAAATTAGAGTGTGCAAAATCCTTCACTAGTTCCAGGAATTCCCTCTTTCTGAGTCAGGAGGAAATAAATTAATCTATGGAATATTTCTCCTGGGCAGATTCAGCTTTCATCTACTCAGCATTGATAAAATCAATAAATCTATCAATAAATTAAAAAAATGAAAGGGCCATTATCACTGAGTGTGAGCTAAGTGTTAGGACTGGCTTGGGCACATTTACCTAGAGTCTTTCAGCTTTGGTCTCTGCATCAGTCCATAATACTAAAATAAGCTCACATTTTTCCTCCTGTAAAACTCTCTAAGCTCATTATCTTGTCCCATGAGATGGTTCTAGTTTCTCTGGATGTAAGAGGACATATTCAGATCCTCTCCCATAATTCCAGTGAGTCTAATATCTAGATTTGTAGAGTTATGAATGCATCTTCCCTACTGAATCTCCTCCTGGGGAGTAAGAATTATGCTGCAGGAAGATTCCTCTTTTACTGAGTGTAAGTATGAAGGAAAATGACGAAAATGGTGCACACAGGAGACATAGGTGGGACCCATCCCATATGGGAGGGGGAGTCAAGAGCAGAACACAAAGAAAAAGCCTTCTCTGAGCCCCTTGCCTCTTTCCTCCAGGTGAGCCCCTGCCTCTTTCCTCTTGACCTTCGAAGGTTGAATAGTCCCTTACAGATAAGTCCCAACTCCAACCCTGATCATGCTGAGTCCAGTCCTTGGGGACTCCTTCACAGGCACAGAGTTTATAGTGGAAGGAAAACTGGAAAATCCACAGAATCAATAAGACAGAAACGCTTTGGATTAGAGCTGAAGGCGAAACTTGATGATAAACCCTTGGATGTTTCACCTGAGCCATCTGCCTTTTTGCTACCTTTCTCCGGTTATTTAGCATCCCACAAGATTTCAGGAGTCAACGGTGTTGGGGACAAAAATCTAGAATACCTGAGTAAATGTTAAAAAAAGATTTGAGGTGGGGATAATGGGCAACAAAAGCCATTAGGACAAGGACAGGTGCGGTGGCTTATGCTTGTGATCCCACAACTTTGGGAGGCCAAGGCAGGCGGATCACTTGAGGTCAGGAGTTCAAGACCAGCCTGGCCAACATGGTGAAACCCTGTCTCTACTAAATATGCAAAAAGTAGCTGGGTGTGGTGGCGGGCACCTGTAATCTCAGCTGTTCGGGAGGCTGAAGCAGGAGAATCACTTGAACCCAGGAGGTGGAGGTTGCAGTGAGCCAAGACCATACCATTGCACTCCAGCCTAGGAGACAGAGAGAGACTCCATTCTCAAAAAAACGAACCAAAATAAAAGCCATTAGAACAGATAATGTTGAGCAATGGATGGTCATTGTTGAGTGAATGATAGTCCAGTTTTCTTTCATGGCAGGAGGTCTAATTTCAGTGGTCACTGTGCACATTTTGTTTATTCGTACTGTTCCAACGTGGGCAGGTCTGTGCAAACCTACTCCCAAAGTCCAAGAAGCTGAAAGGCCAAAGAAAGAGGCTGACAAATCCAGTCTCTCAGAAACTTTTTTTTTTTTTTTAGACAGAATTTTGCTCTTGTTGCCCAGGCTGCAGTGCAATGGCGCAATCTTGGCTCACCGCAACCCCTACCTCCTGGGTTCAAGCGATTCTCCTGCCTCAGCCTTCCAAGTAGCTGGGATCACAGGCATGCCCCACCATGCCTGGCTAATTTTGTATTTTTAGTAGAGACGGGGTTTCTCCATGCTGATCAGGCAAATCTCGAACTCCTGACCTCAAGTGATTTGCCTGACTCGGCCTCCCGAAGTGCTGGGATTACAGGCGTGATCCCACTGCACCTGGCTCTCTCAGAAACATTAAATAGGGACTTACAAACAGAAGCCATGACTGTGTCTCAGGAAGCGGCAAGATAAGATAGTAGATCCTTGTCCCCTTAACCCCAGAGCCAGGGATGTATACCATAAAGAAAGGGTGATTCAGAAGGGATGTGTAGGATAACTGAAATACTATAATCTCAAGATTGTTTGACCTAAGGTCAAGATTTATGATAAGTACTTGCTCTTACGCAGGGAACAATGGATAAACTGGAAATCTTAGAGGCATTCCCTGAACAGGGGTTAATCAGAAGCCAACATGGCTGATTGGTGCCCAAGTTGCTCTGGCCTCCACACTCCATCTGCAATCTGGCTCTTAGAACCTCACATGCCCTCCTCTTCCACAAAGGTCCCTGAGCCTTTAGGGAGGGTGCTTGATGTGGTATAGCTTTAACAGCTGTGCTCTGGCAATGAAAAACAGATCAGGCCCAGTGGGATTCCAAATGAGGGAGATTCACAGGCTGTTAAATCAGCTCTAGTCTTCAGAATACCGTGACTTCCTTTTTTTTCCCCGAAGTAAAACAATGAGACATATAACATTAACTTTCCTAGAAGAAATGTCAGATTTCTAGTTGGTTACAAAAGGTAAAGGAGGCTAAAGTTTTTCTGTATGTTTGCACAGTTTGTTTCAATTTTGTCACATGTTAAGATGGTATGAGAATTCTGCATGGTTTTGTTTTGCTTTGTTTTGTTTTTTGTGTTTTGGGTTTTTTTTTTGGTTTTTTTTTTTTTTTGAGACAGAGTTTTGCTCTTGTTGCCCAGGCTGGAGTGCAGTGGCATGATCTCGGCTCATGGCAACCTCCACCTCCTGGGTTCAAGAGATTCTCCTGCCTCAGCCTCCTGCATAGCTGAGATTACAGGCATGCGCCACCACACCTGGCTAATTTTGTATTTTTAGTAGGGGTTTTTCCATGTTGGTCAGGCTGGTCTCAAACTCCCGACCACAGGTGATCCACCCTCCTCGGTCTCCCAAAGTGCTGGGATTACAGGTGTGAGCCACCGTGCCCTGCCTGAGATTTCTTCATGTTTAATCATCACTCTCTGTAATAGCAGGCCCTGGTAACCATCTTACACTCGTTAGCAGAGGCTGCAGAAGCTTATGCAAATCTAGTTCACAGGACATCAACTAATTCCTGAGACACATCCACATTCACTACTCTCTAATGATGGCAGATGGCATTCTGCTGATAAAAGTGCAAGACTTCAAGAAAGAAACTGTCAAATCTTACATAATCCATCTAGGAATGTGTAGAGTAAATAAATAAATAACAATAACATTAATGGGAGCCAAACTTAAGTAGATATACATTGATTTTATCTAAGTTTGCCAGCGGTAGAATAGAGAGATTGAAAGGAAGACTATCACTTAGAAGCCAGCCACAATGTACCTCCATATCTGCACATCACACCCAGGTTCTCACTGGGGCTGTGCAGGGAATGGCAATAGCTCATTCCTCTTCCCTGATGGCTCTGAGGTGGCTCCGGAAGAGGCTGAAGTGCACACCAGCTGCTCAAACTTCGTTCTTCCCTCCTGACTTTATCCTTGTGCTTTGCTCAAACGCCGCAATGGAGATAATGGCGCCATGGCCCTGTCGGTGAGAAAACCTCTGATGGAAGTTAGCCTTACTTTTTTCTTCTTCTTCTTCTTGAGACTGAGTTTGGCTCTGTTGCCCAGCCTGGAGTACAGTGGCACGATCTTGGCTCTTTGCAGCCTCAGCCTTGCAGGTTCAAACAATTCTCCTGCCTCAGCCTCCCAAGTAGCTGGGATCACAGGCGTGCACCACCCTTCTGACTAACTTTTGTAGTTGTAGTGGAAACAGGATTACACCACGTTGGCCAGGCTGATCACCAACTCCTGACCTCCGGTGATCCACCTGCCTCAGCCCCCCATAGAGCTGGGATTACAGGCTTGAGCTATTGTGCCCGGCCAAGGTTAGCCTTACTTTTCAACCACCACCACAATAAATCGTTAACTTTTCCACATGAAACCTACAGTCCTAGGGAGCTTGCCCCATGAAAGGGTCAGAGCAGAGCGTCTGAAAACAGGAGACAAGAGGTGGATAGGGCCCCCAAGCAAGAAATCCAGTCTCCCTGAGCCCTCTTCCCTCTCAGTTCCCCATCCCTTGCACCCACCTCATGTCCCTCAGGCATCTCCGTTATCATCTGCTTACTCCAGGAATACCCACACAGTTGTCTAAGTAGTTCGTGCATATAAAATGCAGTCTCTGCTCCCAGGGCCAACTGAAGGAAATGTGTCAAAGGAATTTCCAAGTATCAAGGCAGATTGAGCACAAACATATAATTTGATGGCTCCCTGCTCCCCATCCCATTCCTGACTTACCAAATTGCAACTAAAACTATCAGAATATGGGGAAATTACATAAGAAAGTTGAGAAAGAATGACACCCACATACTGTTCATTCAGCAAGTTCCAGGCACTTCCCTGGGTGCTGTGCTGTATGCTGCAAATGTTCAGCTATCTCTTCTAAATATAGCGGAGAAAGCATGAGCCTAATAAATAGGACTTTGAAATAGATAGACTCTTCCTGGGATCCTCTCATGAATGGCTTGTTTGAAATCCCATTCACTTACTGTGAGCACCTTAGCAATCTGTGCACATACATACACACAGCCCCTAATAAATTTTTATTGTCTCACTTTAAAAGTAAACTGAAAGAGCCAAGAGCAGCAGCACATTCCTGTTGTCCCAGCTACTCAGGAGGCTCAGGCAGGAGAATCGCTTAAACCCAGGAGTTTGAAGCTATAGTGCACAATGATCATGCCTGTGAAGAGCCACTGCACTACAGCCTGGGCAACATAGAGACCCCATTTCAAGAAAAAAAAAAAAAAAAGGAGAGATAAAAGAAAAAGAAAGTAAACCAAAAGAATTAAAAGCAGGGACTTGAGCTGATGTTTGTACACTCATGTTCATTACAGTATTATTCACAATAATCGGAAGGATATGAACAGACACTTCTCCAAAGAAGACATTTATGAGGTCAACAAACATATGAGACAATGCTCATCATCACTGATTATTAGAGAAATGCAAATCAAAACCACATTGAGATACCACCTCACGCCAGTTAGAATGGCCATCATTAAAAAGTCTGGAGACAACAGATGCTGGATAGGATGTGGAGAAATGGGAACACTTTTACACTGTTGGTGGGAGTGTAAATTAGTTCAACCATTGTGGAAGACAGTGTAGTGCTTCCTCAAGGACCTAGAAATAAAAATTACATTTGACCCAGCAATCCTATTACTGGGTATATACCCAAAGGATTATAAATCTTTCTGTTATAAAGACACATGCACATGTATGTTCATTGTGCCACTGTTTACAATAGCAAAGACCTGGAACCAACCCAAATGCCCATCAATGATAGACTGGATAAGGAAAATGTGGCACATGTAAACCATGGAATACTATACAGCCACAAAAAATGATGAGTTTGTGTCCTTTGTAGGGACATGGATGAATCTGGAAACCATCATTCTTAGCAAACTGACACAAGAACAGAAAATCAAACACCATGTGTTCTCACTCATAGGCAGGTGTTGAACAATGAGAACAACATGGACACATGGAGGGGAGCATCACACACTGGGGTCTGTTGGGGGGGGCAAGGGAGGGACAGCTGGGGGGATGGGGAGGTCAGGGAGGGATAACATGGGGAGAAATGCCAGATGTAGGTGATGGGGGGATGGAGGCAGCAAACCACATTTCCATGTATGTACCTATGCAACAATCCTGCACATTCTGCACATGTACCCCAGAACCTAAAGTACAATAAAAAAAAAAGAACTCACCAATTTATTTCCCCATAATCAAGCACTAAGGGCTAACAGCTTTAACCAAACAACCATATGGAAAAATATGTATAATTAAGATATTTTTCTAAATACTTTTCTACTTCCCTTTTATGGACTCAGCTCTACTTTGATTCTTTCAATTCTTATTTGTATAATGAAATAGCTCTTTGCTATCTAGTTATGAATCTGGTTGTCACCTTCATAGATGGCAATGTGTTGTATGTCCCTGATGCGGAAAAGCTAAGTTTACTAAATGCTTGTCACACTTTATAGTTATATGAACGTCCACTGACTAATATCATATTGGTATCTTTCTGCCTAGTCAGAAACTTCCAAAATTTTCAAAATTTATATCTGATTTTCTATTTTGTCAAGGCTTTTCCAAAATAGTCTGTCACTATTTGGGAAAAGCATAAACACCTACATTATAATTCATTCTCCTTATTCCACCTATTAGCAACAATATTTGGAGTCTCAGGCCATTCCCCTCTTTTCCTTGAAGATTTTTGCCCCAGACTCACTGTTATAAACTCAGCACCACATCTATCATCAGTTTCAGTGACTTTGGTATCCTCATAGATGACCTCATTATGACCCTAATATGCAAGGATGCAGGATAATTGTACCTCTCTTGCAATGATCTCATCTTCACCCATGTATGTGTATTTCCTGTTGTCATACAAAATATTTTTTCATTACCAATAACTGTGCCACCAATAAAATCTCAATTTCAAGTATCTTCAACCATCACTTCTTATCTTTTCAGCTGATAATTAGACGGCCAAATGATTAGACAGATAAAAAGGTGTTCCCAGAGAATCTCTCACCTGCTCCACAAGTGTTTACATCATCTGCTTTTGTGCAGATGAGGGAACCTGCCCAGGGCTTGTCTGGGCATGCCCACTGTGGACTGGAGCCCAACATGTGCTCAGGGGGGAAATGGGTGGAGCCATGGGGAATTTCTGCTTTATGCAGGGGAGGAGCCTGCTCTCTTCAACTCCTGTGCTGACCTGAGAATCATTCTGTGAGGTGGAGGGGTGGTTAGCAGGACTCCATCTCATCTTGCTGAGTTTTTTCTTCCCCCTTTTTACTTTTTGCCCAGTAAGTTCTGCTACTTACCTTTCTAAGTGTCTGTAAGTCTCATCTTTCCTGGTCGTGTGACAAGAACCTGGTTTTAGCTGAACTAAGGAGAATGTTCTGTAATGAAAACACCCATTACCTCCACACCAAGAAAACTATGACCCCACAAGGATCCATAATTCATTGAGCTGTTCCACTTTTTTAGTGTCTGTTAAAAGCCTTATGTCCTCACTTCATTTATGTATACCCTAAAATACTTGCACCTTCATTTTAAATATTTAGGTAAAGAAAAATCCTTGTTAAGTCTGTTACTTTCTCAGTGTACTTACACTTGCAGCTTAATGTTGACAAAGAAAAGCATTACCTTGCTGATTAACCTGTTATTTGGTAGTGGATAAGTTATCTGGGTTATAAACCTTGGGGTTCATTGTTGTGCACCAGGAAAATTTAAAACAAGGACATACATGAGGAGTTTAAGTGCAGAAGTTTAATAGGTAGAAGAGAAGAGAAAAAGAAACAGCTTCCTCCATAGAGCAAGGAGTCTCTGAGTGGAAAGGGCCATCTGGCAGGGAATGCCCCAAGTTGTATATTCCAGTTTGAGGAGGTGGTGTCTGATACACATAGGGCTCATAGATTGGTTAGATCAGGCATGATGTTTACATAGTGGACAAGGAAGGGTGGTGGCCCCACCCTAATATTACTATTCAAATAGGCTTTCCAGTGGAAAACCAAATAAGCTTTTCATCTTGCCTACTCCTTACATCACACATAGCTGGCAGAGAAGAGAGGATGGAGCTGCCATCTTGAAAATATCTAGTCCTTGGTTCCTGCTGGTATTCACACATGCAAGCTCCCAGTTTGCAGGCTTTTTGATAGAAAATGATTTGAGGCCACTTTTCATTAAAAAGAAAAGCCTTACTGAGGGCTCCCATGCCCTTGCTATCTGCCTAAGTAATTCCTTCTTAACTCCTATATCAATTTCTCTCACTAAAAGGAAAAACCAATTATTCTGGAGCTAGGACCCCAATTCTCCACTTCTTTTATATCAAAAGCTCTTAGAAGAGTCATCAATACTGTCTTCAGTTTACTTTATTTCTTTCTAAATCTCCAGTCAGGCTTTTGTAATATTCCTACAACTCCTTTCCTCACCTACCCATCAACGCACCACCAACAATATTGTGCTGTAACATCTGTTATGTTTCAGTGGCCTACGGGATGCTAAAACCAATGGTGAAGGCTCAGTTTCCATCTTTCAGAATGAAAGCCAAAATCCTTACAAAATAACTTAAAATTGGCATTCTTGGTCTAGTTCTCTGTTAATTTCTTTCTTTTTTTAATTGCATTTTAGGATTTGGGGTACATGTGAAGAACATGCAAGATTGTTGCATAGGTACACAAATGGCAGTGTGATTTGCTGCCTTCCTACTTAATTTTTAATCTCATTTTTTATTACTCATAGTACTATCCTTAAATCTGCCTCAGCCAGCCTTTTGATATTTCTTTAAATCCATCAAGAAAGCTCCCAGACCAGAACATCTACATTTTAGGTCCCACTACCCCAAGCATTTCTCTTCCCTCTTGCCCAAAGTGATTTAGGCAACTTACTTAACCACAGGCATGTCTTTTGATAAATAGAATTCCATAGTTTTAATGTCCCTGTATTTATTAGTCCTTTCACTTATAATTAGGACTTTTCTATGCATACTTTTATTCATTACATTTTTCCTTTTTGGTCAATGTTATCTTTTCCTTTTTGTTTTTCTTTATTTAAATTGTGAATCTGATTTTTCTATTTCATCCTTTATTGGCTGTTTGTAACATACAGTTTTGATATTCTTTAGATGATTACTCTATAAATTACAACGTTCAACCTATTTATCAATCTCCAATATTAATTGGCAATTTTATCTCTTTTGGATGCCTGGAAGGCTCAAGGAATTTGATTTCCTTTAATTTTCTTTCCCATGGTTGGTGGCTCGTGCCTGTAATTCTAGATCATTGGGACCCAAGGCAGGCAGATTGCCTGAGCCCAGGAGTTCGAGACCAGCCTGGGCATCATAGTGAGACACTGTTCCTACAAAAAATTGCCAAAAAAATTAGCCAGGTGTGGTGGTATGTGCCTGTACTCCCAGTTACTCTGGAGGCTGAGGCAAGAGGATTGCCTAACCCTGGTAGGTAGAGGTTGCAGTGAGCTGAGATGGTGCTAGCCTGGTGAGAGAGTGAGATTCTATCTCATAAACAAAACAAAACAAAAATTTGATTTATTGCATCATAAATATGGTGAAACATAATTAAACATATATATGCCTATAATTTTCATTATTTCTTATTTTTTTCTACATTTCTGAACTTCTATTTGGAATTATGCTTTTCTATATTAAAAATGCACCTTCAAATGTGTATTTACTGTAAGTTTTGTTGAGAAATTCTTTTTTACTTTTATCTGCATTTTTTATGTTTCACCATGTTAAATGTAAAAATATAATTATAACTGGATCTATACTCTTTTAAGGTACAGAGCTAGTAAACCTGTGTATATTAACTATGCATACATGCCATGTATATTCCATAGCCTTGTGTAGAACAAGCTTACCAACTAGAGTGTAATGTGTTTGTAAAGTTGTTGGTGTTCTTTAGCCTCATTGCATCATTTCAAAGCACTTTATTCCTGTCTCCAGAGCAACTTGGGTCAACTTCTCTCTTTCTCTTTCCCTTAAGTGTATATATTTCGTTTATAGTACAATTTGCTTCTTTTTTTTTAATTTTTATTGTATTTTAGGTTTTGGGGTACATGTGTAAAACATGCAAGATTGTTGTATAGGTACACACCTGGCAGTGTGATTTGCTGCTTTCCTCCCCTTCACCTATATCTGGCATTTCGCCCCATGCTATCCCTCCCCAACTCCCCACCTCCCGCTGTCCCTCCCCTATTTCCCCCCAACAGACCCCAGTGTGTAG